>CM046887.1:2425174-2459900 GCA_025688845.1 Cucumis hystrix
ATATATATATATATATATATATATATATATATATATATATATATATATTTCAAGTCGGGTATTGGGTTATAGAATTTAATAACAAGTTAACATGATTCAATCCCGTTGTTATTATTATTATTATATAACTAAAATACGAAACCAACTTTTAGTAGAAAAGAAATGCATACTGAATTGATAAAGTTCAATTTTTTCTAACGAGAAGATATCGGGTTGATCCATTATTTGCCTTCAAGGTTTCCTTTTGAAGTTTTAAAAAAGAAAAACTAGAAACAAAGCAAGTATAAAAAAAATATAAAATATTTATATATGTGTGTGAGTGAATATAGTTTTTCCACCAAATTCTTTAAAATTAATAGGTTTGAAAGGGAATAAAATCTATTTGAGTACCTTAATCAAATTTTATAGGCTAGAAGAGGAAATAAAAATATTTTGGAAGTAATCAATTTCTTAATGTAACTAAAAGATGAAGGGTCACATATCATTCGAGGTTTAGGTACGTTGTATGTCTTAATCACATGTGATTTCATTATTTGTTTAAAATCAAATTTGCCATTTTGTATATATTTTTAATATATAGATTATGGTTTAGGTTTATAGTATTAATTGTTGGAGAAGTTAAGAGTTCTACATTGAAAAAACCAAAGAGACTCATACTATAGATGGACGACTCTTTACATAGTCAATTGGTTTTGAGATAAAACCTCATACTATCAAATTTAATATGGTATCAGAACTTAATAAACTCACGTAGAATAAGATATTTTTTTTTATTTTGTTACGTCATAAATATTTTGATGTTTTTTCATTTATAAAAATTAACCTACTTTATAAACCAATAAATAATTAGCTTAATTTCTTTTCTTGTCATTATTGTATTTATTAAAGAAATACAACTATAATGTAGAAAGTTAAATGTTTTTCCGCTACAATACACAAATTTAAATTGTTTTATATAAAGTAAAATGATCCTTTCTATTATTGTTTCCATTATTATGGTTTTATTTGTATGGAAGATAATACACCCTATCCCTTACCTTGATGTTGATCCTATCCCCTACCCTACATTGTGTACTTTCTCTATCTCTAACCATTAGAATTTTCTTTTTAAAAAAATGAGTTAGTAAAGATGGACCATTATCACACTTTTGATAAATATTTTAAGGAAAAAAAACTAATAGTGCTGAGCAGCATCAATGACCGATCGAGAAATTTTACATAGGAGTATCAAACACTATATAATAAACACACTAAAAAATATTTTTTTTAAATCTTGACGTTTCGTGGATGCTCCAATAACATTCCTTATATTTGTAGCAATAAAGAAAAGACTAACAATTTTCATATGATTTTTTGTAATGTAAATTTGAAATTAAAGATTGCATAAAAAAACAGAATAATACATTTTTCATGGAATATTGTTGAGAGCAGAAATTTAGATCACCGACTTTGTTGCATTTTTTCTAAATATTTGTTAGATAACAAACGACGGCTAGAAAAATATAAGTTAAGGTTTTATTATAGTTAGGTTTTGTTCTTCTTTTTAAAAAAGTATTTTTATGACATTATTGAAATTTGTCAATAAAATTGACATTTGGAGTCTTTGAAAAAATAAAATTATTGTAATGTTGCAAAATTATCTTATAGTCTTTAATTCTGAAATAAAATAAAATAAATATATACATAAATGATGTGAATATGTGAATTTAAAAATTGCATAAAAAAAGAAAAAAGAAAAAATAATACATTTTTCATTGAATATTGTTGAGAGAGTAAAAGTTTGGATCATCGACTTTGTTGCATTTTTTTCTAATACTTGTTAGATAACAAATGAGGGCTAGGAAATAAGATACGTTTTATTTTAGAGGAAAAATGAAGAAAAATCAAATTATCTTCATTTTAGGAAATGTGAAAGAAAATTATTGATATTTGGAATAAAAACTATTTCGTAAAAATAATTGTAACAGGCAAGAATCAAACCGAGAACCTTGAGATTTTGTAGGGGCACAGCTACTCCACACGAACTAGAATTTAGTAAAAATAAAGCATATTGTAATCTAATATTTCAAAATTAATATTAAAATATAAAAATCGAGAATGTGAGGGGCACATGCCCCTAGCCCCTTAATAAATTAGCCCATGAACAGCATGATAATATTATCTAAATGAGTTAGTTCAATGTTGATCACCCGAGAGTTGGGAGGTTGTATCTCCTAGCTCTACAATAGTTATATCCAAAGAAGAAAAAACAAAATAATCCTACGAGCTTTGATAAGGAGAGCAAAATAAATTTTACCATTTCTCTCTCTTGATTAGTTCCACAATTTGTAGGGTTGAAAAACAGAAACCAACTCAATTATATGTTCTAGTTGGTATGAGATTTGATTGCTTACACAATAATTGTATCATGTGTTGTTTAAAAGTAATTTGAGAAAACAAACAAACATCTACAAATAAATTGGCTTATTACTGCCATGTTTTCTATTATTCACTCGATCTTTTAAGTAAATAAGATGTACAATTATTGAATAAAAGAAGTGTGAATTGATCTTTTCAATAAATAATGATTGGTTTGGTATTTAAATCTTTCCATTGTTTCTTTTTACCTCCCAATTAATTATTTTGTTATGCTTAGCTGTTTCACTAATTATCATATTGAACTTCTTAAAAAAAAACAATTATCATATAGAATGATTAATAATTCAGAAAATGAAGAGAGAACTACCCGAAATTAATCATTTCCAGAGTAATGAAGTCGTCTGAAAATGTACAAAAAATGCATTAGTAAATGAACTCTCGATGTCATTTTGTTCGTCGAAAATATAGTTGAGAAAACCACGTTAGGAATGTTATTCCTAACGACGTTTCCGATGGCGTACCGTGGCGCATCGGGAGTACCTTCAAATGTCCGACAGGCATGGTAAACCCTTAGGCAATCTTAACTCCCGAGTACATATAAACCCCTTCGGAAATGTTTGAATTTCCGATGATTTCGTCAGGAATAGTTTCTTTAGCTTTTTCTGTAAATATTATTTTTATTATTATTTTTTATAGACAACAAGTAGTTAAGCAAAACCATTCACTCCTAAACAACAAGTTAAGCAAACACCTTCAACCCTTTAACAAATAAAATCAAGCATAAAATGAACAACCCACCTCATTAACGCAGCTAGTAAAACAAAATCATTCACCTATAAACAACCATGTCTCATCACAACAAGTTAAGCAAAGAGTTCACCCACTCTTCAACAGAATAAAGTAAGGAAAAAAGTTCACTCACCCCTCAACATAACAATGTTAAGAAAAGTTCAACCATCCCTCAACACAACAACGTATGAAAAGTTCATCCACCCTCAACACAACAATGTTCTAAACAACGACATATTAATCATACAACCCACCCCTCAACACAACAATGTTAAGAAAAATTCACCCACTCTTAAACAAAAACATATTAATCATACAACTCACCCTCAACACAACAATTAAGAAAAGTTCACCCACCCCTAAACAACAACATATTAAGCAATTAAACAATTCACCTCTCAGCACACCCCTCAACAAAACCTATTAATCATACAACTCATCCTTCACCACAACATATTAAGCAAAATCATCCATCCAACTAAAAGCTACCATAATTGTAGGATAGCCCAAAACCAACCGTCATAGTGCTAATATTTTGAAATAAAGCTACCATAACATAGTTATTTAGCAAAGTATTAGGCAATTAGAAATTTGAAGAATATGCAACTAAAGTTCATGGTCTTCTTTGTGCTCATGTCATTTCTTCAATTATTTTTCTCATTTCTTCCATTTCTCTTGCATGCATCTATGACATTCTTCTTTGTTCATCTATTTCTGTAGCATGCTCCTCTGCCTACGTCTTTGCCCTTCTTCAAGTTCCTTAATCCTTTGATTATGACATCTCAAAGTTGGCTTTTAGTTCCTTCACCTTGCTATCATTCATTTCTTAGGACGCCAAACTTGATTAACTTCGACTACTCTCCTTGACTTGGGTTTAGGATCCCAACCAAAACCTTTTGAATAAGTAAATCGTCTACCCAAAATTGTCTCACATATTTCGTTTCCTAATAGTGGTTGAGAACTAAGGATGATTATCAATCAAGTGGGGGCGCTTTGTACAAAAATCGAAGCTAAAAATTGATCTAGTTGGTTTATACTAAGCAAGTTAGTTGGTTTTCCCTCCCCACGTTGTAAGAAGCTAAGCGATCAGGTTGAAAGGTAAGTTATCGATGCTAAGCGATCGCTAGGAGGCTAAGCAATCATGTTAAAAGGTAAGAGATCGTTGAAGGCAGAAGACTATGAAGGCTTTTGGCATTTCTTTGTTAAGCTCTTGTTTTGTGAATTTGTATCTTGTTCTGTACTGTTTACTAATTTATTTTATGTTGTGTGGTATTTATTTAAGTTTAAGTTAAGATGTGTTAAATGTTTGAAGCAGGATGTGACAATTTGGTATAATACGTTCTTTGGGAGCTAAGTATATATTTAAGTTCTTTTTTAGGAAGGAATAGAGAGAATATGCCACCAAGAAGAAGAAGGGAGCATGAATAGATCAAGGTTGACAATTGAGCATACCATGGATTCAGAGGCTCATTCAGTGAATCCAAACGCAAGGAGAGAAGAAGAAGAAGCGTTGTATGATAGATTTGCGCAAAGATTAATTAACGCCTTGGCACAACAACCGAAGAAAAAGTTTGGTATATAAAGGCTTAAGGCGTTGGGGGCACGGAATTCGATGGGATAGAGAATCCTGAAGAAGCAGAGAAATGGATTCGAACATTGGAGAAGTGTTTTCGGGTAATGCAATGCCCAAAGGAAAGGAGAGTTAATTTGGTGGTGTTCCTACTTCAGAAAAGGGCAGAAGATTGGTGGATACTTGAAGAAAATAAGGGAGGAATAGTTAGCTAGGAAGAGTTTAAAGAAATATTTAATAGTAAGTTTTTCTCTAAGACTTACAGAGATGAAAGGCGAGATAAGTTCCTTCATTTGAAATAAGGGGAACTTTCGATTGTAGATTACGAAAAGAAGTTTACATAATTAATTAGGTATGCGATGGGAATAGTGGATACCGAGAGAGAAGGGTGCAAGTGATTCGAGAATAGATTAAGAGTAGATATTAGAACGTATGTTACAGCCATCGCAGTGTACTGTGATTACACATAGTTGGTGGACACAACTTTGCGAGTTGAAAGGAAATTGAGAGGGAAAAGATCAAGTCTGGAGGTAAGGGGAAAGGAAGGAAGAGAGAGTATGGGAGGATTTAGTAAGAAATCTAATTCCAACTCTCTAGTCAGAGATCGTGATGGAGTGGCGATCAAGGACAAAGATGTAATGAATGCAGTAAGAGGCACACAGGAACATGTAAGCAAAGAAATATTGTTTGTTTTCAATGTAGCGAAATAGAACATTATAAAAACGAATGCCAAAATAAGGCCAAGAAAGGAAGAAAAAAAATTTCATAAAAAATATTGTACTTAAAGAAATTAGACAACTAATGTAAATATATCAATAGGATATATTTAAAATAACTAACTATTAGTCATTCAATCATACTAAAAAATGA
Organism: Cucumis hystrix; assembly: GCA_025688845.1. Lineage (NCBI taxonomy): Eukaryota > Viridiplantae > Streptophyta > Magnoliopsida > Cucurbitales > Cucurbitaceae > Cucumis > Cucumis hystrix. The sequence continues at coordinate 2,430,762 of CM046887.1, forward strand.
ATATACTATATTTTAAGAAATCAAACAACATATTTTAACATGATCAACTACACATATACCTACTAAAAAAAACCGCATACTATTTGCACCAAGCAGAAGATTTGTATGCATTGCAAAAGTAACCAAAACATTCTCTTCTAAAACTAACCAGCGCAATTAGATTCGTAAGTTAGCTTTGAGTCTCATTCCACCCTGCTTCATTAGATTCCTAAGTAAGCTTTCAATTCCATTTCACTATGCTTCTAAAGTAAATCGGAGTCCATGGCTCAAACTACAAAAGTACATTGTATTTGAACTTTAGTAGAAGATATAGCTGATCACGTAATTGAATGGAAATCATTCTTCAGATGACATCATTTGAGTCAAAGGTTGATTGAGACCAATTGTGAAAAAGACATTGTTGTTGGCGCTAGACATGGTGAGAAAATACACTATTTGTCCTCTAATTGCTCTTATACAATACCCTAATTCTGAAAGAGGGTTGGATTCTAATGTCCTCTGTTCACATGTTCTTATACTCCACCTTGATGACTTTAGAGATGGCCTCAAATCCTTTATCTGCAACTTCTTAAGCATCAAAATATGAAATTGGTGACTTTTAACTTTTTGTATATTTATTTTCTCAAAACCTTTACGGCGGCTTCTTCATCGACTTAATTTTGTTTAAGATCACCATTGTTGTTAGCAAAAAAATTGGTTGTATTTAATGGATGCCAATTAGGGTTGACGAGTTTAAAATTTCTATTAAAGTATTTGTTAATAGATTTACAATTAAAAAAATCAATTGGAAAAATGAGATTTAATTACATTATTGTAATTGGGTAGTTAGAGATTTTCTTGAGCTTTTATTCACACATCAAAAAAAGTGGTTTGCCACAATTCTTAATAATTTTTTATTTTAGCTATAATGTACAAATGCAACTTTAGAAGTTGGTATTATCCAATTTCCCTAAATTTGATTTCCAAAATTCAAAAAATGATTTAAGGAACTTTAAGTTTGTAATGTGGCTTTTCAAGAAAAGGCCCACTAATGAGAGTTGGGCTTTACCACCCATCAACTTTTTAGATTAGCCCATCCCAACAAAATTCATATTTATCCTCTTGAAGTATGTCTTCCATGTTCAAGTTGGAAACACAAATTCAAAATTCAAATGCGTAGACAATTTTCTCTTCTTATACGTCTTTTAACCTTTCTTTTCTATGTGGGAAACACTTAGTCATATAAAATTTAGTTCACTTCAAAACACTACCTAACTCCCACATTCGAAGGGTAAAGTTCATCATTCTTCCAAAACTTTTAACTTTAAGAATATTTAGACGCTTCGCTTTCATACATCAAATGCATACAATCAACCAAGAGAGAATTAGATGGTCAAGTATGTACGTATCAAACTACATTGCAACAAATCGACATAATCACAAGTTCAATTCTACGAAGCACGTCTTTTTTTTAAATCTTTTGCAAACCACCACAATTTGAAGACATGCTCTCTTTCTTTTGACACTAACTCTTGTTCACCACTAAGTCAATTCATAGTAATTGAGTTATAATCTTTAGGAAAAAAATTAATTTGACCACAAACCTATTAGATTGCATCAATTTGAAACTTAAAATTGCAATTTCATCAAATTATATTGGAACACATATTGTTACCTTCATTTCCATTTTCTTGAATTCACCTGCTAATTTAATTGAGTAGAAAAACAATATGAAAAATCTTAATAAACTCATTAATTTCTATAAAATAAAGTTTTAAGCAAAAATAAGTTTAGATATGGTTAATTTTCATAAATATAACAAAACACCAAAATTGTACCAATCGTGTAACAAGATCAAAAAACAAATAAAGTCAACCATTTTTAAAAAAATATTATAGGTTTGTTCTTCTTTTCCATCTTTTTTCTCTTATTCTTCAATTTTTGAAATCATGATTTTTGTTTTGTTTTCAATCATTCACAAATCTTGTATTATTTCTTTTTTGTTCAAGATCGTGTACCAAATAGAAAAGATCTTGGTACACGATCTTAAGTAACAAGATCTTAAACAAAAATCGTTGGAATAAAAAAAATGAAAATAGTTGAGATATATATTGGTACACGATTATTTAGATTTGATCGTGTACCAAATTGGTAGTTTAGATTTGGGCACACGATCATGTAAGCCAAATCTAAATGATTGTATAGCCAAATCTAAATGATCGTGTACAAAATCTAAAAGATTTGTTCGGTAGACGATCTTGAAAAAAAATCGTTAGGATCTTAGTTTACAATCGTATAGCCAAATCTAAACGATCGTCTAACGACCATGTATCAAATATATTACGTGTGTGTTGACTGGGGCGTTTTTTATATTTTTATTGTGCGTTTGTAGGCTTTTTTTGTTTTCGAAGTTGTTCTATATGATGTAAATATTTTGTCGATTTGTTATATTTTAAAAAAAAAAAAAACCCTTTAACCAATATACAAATTAACCCATAACTTTTTCAACATTTATAAGTTTGAACCAAAATCGAACATTGTAAGTCATTTTCTGCATCTGAATCCAGAACTTATGAGCTTTGAAAGCAGCCCCCTAATAAATCTGCTCATGTGTACACATGTTTTATAGGTTCATTGATGCTTCTCCCACATTGGTTATTTTAGTGAGTGGAAATTCCTTTAAGTGCTCTCACCTCTCTGAGAGCCCAATCCATCAGAAAAATGATTTGTATTAAATAATGTTAATTATTATATGTTTTTAATAGTTTATTAATGGCTAACAAACGAAGAAAGGCCACGTGTTCAACTGCTCGTTCTTCCACGTGTTATGCATAAATAAAATGTATTGTGAATGATCGTACATTTTGTTCTCTATGGTTTGGACCTCAAGACCAATAAAAGCCCCACTCCACTTCTCTTCTCAACACACAGCAAACATCCCCTTCTACTTCTCTACAAACACTACTCCTTTCTCCTTCTCCAAATCATCTTTCTTTTGTTGAGCAATATCAAATTATTTTTTAATATGATCATGTTTATAACTTTTTCCAACTAACTTTTTGAATTTTGAAAAATCTACCTTGTTTGAATAACACATTTGAACCCCATTAACGTTTTTCCCACTATATTAAAAGGTACAGCTTTCTATGTACCTTCATTCAAACCTTATTAAGTGTGAACACTCTAAAGTCTCACAAAGATACCTTGACCCATTGACTTCACCACATCAACATCACACCCATAAATTTAATTGCTTCCCTTAATTTCCAAAAACTTCAAAGTCTAAATGTCATATTGCTAAAATCTTTCAATAATTTTTAAACATATTTCTATTCTCCTCTAACGTGCTGGAAAAAAAAAACTTTTGTTTTATTCTAATGGAAAAGTTTAGAAATTTCGATGAAGTTTTCACACATAGCTTATCTTTTCGTCTGACTATGCAAATATATAGTTCATTAGCTTCCTTCGGTTAAAGGTTAAGACTTTTTATTTGTTTTTTTATATCACACAACCAAATGTCAAAAGTCATCCTAAGATTGAAAGAACAATTCTGAATAATTAAGGGTGTGTTTGAGAGTTATAGTTGGAGTATTGATTTTAGAAAAAGAGATTTAGGAATAGTTGATTTTTTAAGATTGAGTTTTAAACCATCAAATTTAAGTTTGGTATATAACTCTTAAAAGTGATTTTTATATATTTAGAATTGATTTGTGATTTTCAAAAAAGTTAATTTAGAGTTATCCAATAAGTAATTGTATTTTCTAATTGAGAAATAATTATTTAATTAAATAATTACAGTAAATAGCTATTTCTATTTATTTTATTGTTAAATTCTTATATGCGTTGTTGATATATGTTTAATTATTTTATTAATATTTTAATGAAAAAACAATATTTGTCTTCTTTTGTTTCAATATTTAACTTTTCTTTTTAAAAAAATTGAATTAGATAACTATTTTGAAAAGTGATTGACGGAATTCATCATCACCCAATTCCTCTAAAATCAATTTGAAAAACAATTTTATATTTTTCTATAATCCATTTTAGTTCCTACCAAGCACCATCATTTGAAAAAAAAAAGTTACTTTAACAAATTACAAAAAAATGGTCATTATCCACATCTAACACATAGACTAACAAAAAATTCAATTACTATAATTACTTTTGTAGCTTATAAATTTTGAATCATAATTTATGGATATAAAATATTTTCGATTAAATTACAAATCTCGTAAATTTTGAGAATTTTAAAAGCTTCTAGTGAGATCTTTAGCAACATTTTGTTTAATATATTTTGATGTTTTCAATTTTGTATTCGATAAAGATGGTTCACTTCACTAGTATTTTCTTAAAAAGTTATGAACATGCATTTTACTAATTACTTTTTAAAAAAATTCGATAAAAGGATTTATTAAACATAAATATAAATGTCCATAATTATGTTATCTTTTAAAATAGAATTAGAGACTAAATAGACATAAATTTGAATTTGATGATGTTTTCAAATATATCAAATTCATGAATTAATATATTTATAAATATAGTAAAATTTTATTGTCTATCAACATGTAAAACAATTATAGACATTAAAAAACTACTATTGATAAAACTATATAAATAATATTTATAAATATTTCAACTCATGTTAACATTTCAAACAAACTATTGCTTATTATAATTTTTATTATTTGAATTGGGAGGGAAAGACTCATAAATCTATTGTCCTGTATGTCTATCCTTTACGGTATTTTATTTTTTATACTTGAATGAAACATTCAACTAGGGTTTTGACCATAGACTCAATTAAATTTTCACAACTTTTTTTAGAAAAATGTTTAATAAATAATGACAAAAAAAAACAATGAAGAAGAATTTTTTTTATAAAAATAGGTATCGAAATCATAAACCTGGTTTACAATTTTCATCACGTTTCATCCGTTTAATATGGTAAATGTGTTATCTTATATATTGGGTTCAATTATACCAAATATTAAAAATAATTGAAATCGTGGATATCTATTTTGTAAATATTTTTTACTTTTTCCTATTTTTATCATTTGTTCATATTCCCACGTTATTTCAAAATAAATTTGCTGGTAAAATTGTTTTTGTCATGCATGTCTTTAAACAACTAGATTATATGTAGAATTAGCCCAAATTTCACAATTCTTTTAACATATCAATAAATGGTGTTTATCAATTTTAAATTTCATTTAACCCCTAAATAACGTATCAATTGTTTTAGAAAGAAAAATATACATATATTTTGCCAGAGTTTTCAATCTACGAAAGGTAGAAAATTAGGTGAGTTATGAAACAAACTTGAAATAATCTTAGTCAATCCTACATTTTTCATCTAAGTAAAAGTATCATAAATTTGACCCAAAAAAAACTAGATATTCAAATATCCACCTCACCTAACTTCGAATTCAATATTAAAAAAGTAAAATAATGAATGAAAAAAAAAAAAAAACTAGTCAATTATGAAAGAGAAGTAAAAATAAGTGTACGACCGTATTAAAGTTCACACCATGAACGGATGAAAGTAAACCCAAGTCTAAGAGTCAAAGAAAGTGTCTACAATTAGCAAGTTATTATAGTCTTATATCATTATAATTGGTTTATTTTAGCTCATGTTTTGAGTAAAAACTATAGCGGAGGATAAAAAAAATTATGAATATAAAATAGTAAAAATATAGCAAATATTAATTTTGAAATAATGTTTATTGTAACTAATTTAGGATTTTTAAATATTATTTAATTGTGGTAAGAGGTGGTTTTTATAGTTTTAGATAGTTATTGTCTCAAATGCCTCTTAATTTTTTATTTTTTATTTGAAAAAAGAAAACTAAATTAAAGTATAAGGTAAAGGATTGAATAGATAACTAATATACATAAAATAGTTTATTATTTTAGCTATACAAAAAATAATTGCTACTACCTAGATCCATCCAACTTATATAAGAGGGGTGTTAAATTCATCATTTTTATAAATTATAAATTATAAAGTATGCTCCTAACTAGCCCCGATTTTTTTTAAAAAAAATCTATTCAATAGGTTAATCTCACCACTCATTCAAGTGTAGGGTTTAATTTAGAACATATATATGTGTGTATATATAAATATTCTAATAATGATATAACATTATAAAACAAAACTAGGGGTGAGCATTTGAAACCCATCAAAATAGCTTAATAATGTCTCGATCAAATCTAGAATTTTGATTTTTCAAAGAATATAGAAATAAAATGGGTTGACCTAATTGCTTATTTGAATGAAAAGACATTGTTTTCTAATTTAAGTGTTCCTCCGTAACGATTCTATTTGTTGAAGAAAAAAATACTTTAAATTATATTTTTTTTAAAAATATTTAAAAATATAACTAAATATTAAATATTACTTCGTTTTATGATATTTAAAAATGAATACCAATTAACATAATTTGTAGGTGAAAACAATATTTATAAGTTTGATGTATAAAAACTAAAAAAAAACAATTATGGTAACAATTTTTCTTAATTAAGTTGAATTTTTTATTGAATTCTAAGAAGAAAAAAACTTTTTCATTAAATTATTTTTAATCTGGGTTCTTTAAAAAAACAAATTATTAAAAAAATCACTAAAAACAAAAGTCATTATTTTTATTTAATGACATTTATTGAAAATAATTGGAAGAAAAGAAACATCGCCCTCTATAAATGAATGCCACACCCACATGGCAATAATCTCACACTCTGTTTCTCTTAAACAGAGAGACTTTATTGCTCTCTTTTGAGTTTTCAACAATGGCGGCTACAGATTGCTCTCTCACTCTGGCCCAACTCCTCGGTCCAAATGTCACCAACTCCGGTGCCGCCGCCTCCTTCATTTGCGACCAATTCACCACCTCCACCAACAACTTCTCCGATACCAAATTCGCCGTCGACACCGTCTACCTCCTCTTCTCCGCCTACCTCGTCTTCTCCATGCAACTCGGCTTCGCCATGCTCTGTGCCGGCTCCGTCCGCGCCAAAAACACCATGAACATCATGCTCACCAACGTCCTTGACGCCGCTGCCGGTGGCCTTTTCTACTACCTCTTCGGTTTCGCCTTTGCTTTTGGCACTCCCTCCAACCCCTTCATCGGCCGTCATTTCTTTGGCCTCAAGTCAATCCCGTCCACAGCCGCCGATTACAGCTTCTTTCTCTATCAGTGGGCTTTCGCCATCGCCGCCGCCGGTATCACCAGCGGCTCAATTGCCGAGCGAACCCAATTCGTTGCCTATTTGATCTACTCCTCTGTTTTGACCGGTTTTGTTTACCCGGTTGTGTCCCATTGGTTCTGGTCTCCAGACGGTTGGGCCAGCCCGTCACGGTCTAATGGTGATCTCTTATTTGGAACCGGAGTCATAGATTTCGCCGGTTCAGGCGTGGTTCACATGGTTGGTGGAATCGCTGGACTTTGGGGTGCTTTAATAGAAGGTCCACGAATTGGCCGATTCGACAAAACCGGTAGATCCGTTGCTTTACGAGGCCATAGTGCTACGTTAGTCGTTCTCGGTACGTTCATGCTTTGGTTCGGTTGGTACGGGTTCAACCCCGGTTCCTTCACTAAGATCTTAGTTCCTTATGGTTCAAATAATTTCTACGGACAGTGGAGCGCTGTCGGTCGGACTGCCGTGACGACAACACTAGCTGGTTGCACAGCAGCACTAACGACCCTTTTCGGAAAACGAATTTTATCCGGCCATTGGAATGTCACCGATGTCTGCAACGGCTTACTTGGTGGGTTCGCCGCCATAACCTCCGGCTGCTCGGTGGTGGAGCCGTGGGCAGCTGTGATATGTGGGTTTATGGCAGCGGTGGTTTTAATCAGCTGCAATAAACTAGCAGAGAAGGTGAAATTCGACGACCCATTAGAGGCGGCACAATTGCACGGCGGTTGCGGGGCGTGGGGGATAATATTCACGGCTTTGTTCGCGACAAAGAAGTATGTAAACGAGGTGTACGGCGGGGATACGGGGCGGCCACACGGGTTGTTTATGGGTGGGGGAGGGAAGTTGTTGGGTGCACATTTGATACAAATTTTGGTGATTATTGGTTGGGTTAGTGCTACAATGGGGCCATTGTTTTATGGGTTACATAAGCTGAAACTACTAAGAATCTCGTCGGAGGATGAGATGGCCGGAATGGATATGACTAGACATGGTGGATTTGCTTATGTCTACCATGATGAAGATGAATCTCCGACCAATGGGATCCAAATTAGTAGGATTAAGCCAAGGGAAACAAGTCCAATTGAAAATTAAGAAAGTGGAGGAATTTAACTTGGGCTAATTAATTGTATTTTCCTTTCAAAGATACTTTGTCAACCATAGAGGGCTTGTTTGGCACATGGAGTTGAGAAGTAAAAATATGGGAGTAGGAGCTGGATGAACTTCACTTTTGTTCGATGCAAAAGAGTACAAATCCACAACTTCCTACATTTTAGAACAGATATTTCACTTTTGCCCCCAAAAAGTTTATTGTTGAAGAGTAAGTGAGAGAGTGTTTTTGTTTATAAACCTAGTTTGTGGGTGTATGTGAGGAGGTGACAATATTGATTGTCTGTTGATCTTTTTTTCCATGTGACAAATGTGTTACATAAATAGTATAGTTATTCAATATTGTTTGTATAGGATTTTTAAATATTGTTTTAGAATGTCAAAGCAAGAGTTTACATTAGGAATACGTTATCTATTACTATATCAAATGTTATTAGTTCAAATCTCCAACCTTTATAAGTATTAGAACCAAAATTAAATATATTTTTTTTCGCTAAAAAAAAAATGGTTAATATTTATTGATTTGAGATTGAGGGTAAGACTAAGTAAAAGTCCACTCAGAGGCAAGAGAATAGGAATGATATTGATCAAGGGAAGTTTTGGCGTTCAAGCTAATGTTTGAAGGAGTAATTCAAGAGAAATGTTTACTGGATTCATTATTTATAGAGTTTGAAGGTTAAAAAAAATGTTAGTGCAATGGGCAAAAACTAGTCTAATTAAATTGGAGTAAATTTACCATCGTTTGAAATGATTAATTCTTAATTGATTGAGTTAAGTCTCATTTTGTTATTTGGTTACTTGAGCCCCATGTTATACCAATAATTATGATAGTTGTATTATCATAGGTATTAATTAATGTATCTATGTGCGTATATAATCATGTGAAGAGCTTAAAAGTTAAAATATTTTGCATCCAAAAAGTATATCGTTGTTTTAACTTTTTCTGAAGGAAGTTTTTAAAAATAGTAGATTTTACAAAATATTTACAACCTATAGCAAATTATATCACTGATAGTCATTGATATGCTATAATGATAGAATCAAAAAAATTTCTATAGTCGGTAAATATTTTAATTTATTTTGTTATTTTAAAAAATGTTCTTTTTTTTTTTTTTAATGTGTTCTAGATAAGAATGTATATTTTTAAATTTATAAATAAAATGAGCCATTATGCTGACATTGTAAAAGGAAATCTTTGAGATAAGAAGTAGATGGAGGGAGATTGCTTAGACTTGATGATAATGTAGTCTATTAGAAATCACTAGTCAACTTTTTTTTTAATATTAAAAAAGATATCGTTTTCAAATAATATTTTATAGAATAAAAAAAAAGATCTTAAATTGAATAATCTCTTTTCAAAACTCTATGATCACGCAAGCATAATATTCTTTATTAAATAAATAAGAGAAGCTGATATTAAGATCATAATTTAAAATAAGAAATTATCATAAATTATAAAAGTGTTAGAAATATTCATAAAATATTGAAAATTTTGGTAGATCTAAAATTTTATTATATTTTATAAATATTTTTAAAATTATATTTAAAAAATATTTTTCTAAAATAACATTTATTTTAAAAATGGGATATTGATTTTTTTTTAGAGAAACTAAAAAAGCCAACTTATTTTTAATTTGATTGATTATTCCAAAACTTACAAAATTTACAATTATACCATAAAATTCTCACCCTATATTATATTAATTATTAAATAAATTTAGATTTTTGAGTTGATAAACAATTTTTTTTTTATTTTTTATGTTTTGAAAAATTAAAATTAATAAGTAGGAGAGAAAAAGAGAGAGAGAGTTGAATATTCTACAAAGTTTGTTGTTGGGAGTTTGGTTTTTGAAAATATAATAAAATTCAAGGGTTTGTGATAGTGAGGTGTGAACATATAGGTCTAAATTTTCCACACCCTAACAGTGTCTTCTTGTTTCCTCATTCAATTTTAAGAAAGTTGAGTGTTCTAAAAGCAAAATCAAATCATCTTCTTTTCTTTTACCATTTTGCCCTTCTCTCCCCCACCTTTTTTTACTATTTCTATTTATAGGTAAAATCATTTCTTTTTCTCCATAAAAATAATATGTTTTTACATCGGTTTTTTTTTTAGTTAAATAAGGGTCAAAAATCATTATTAAAATAACACTAGTAAGTTACATCCTCTAGCTTTTAAATTTACTATAGTTGTAAGAATGAGATCATTTGAGTGATAAAAAGTTTTGAGAGTTTAATTTTAACATTTATATAATTTTTTTGGTAGACAATTAGATGGATATTCTACAAATTTTCAAATTTTTTCATCTTATTGTTTTTTTCTTTTCAAATGAAATTATTCAAACTTCCACAAATTTGGGCTACTTTTGCCAATTTTCTCAACCATTTCTTGTAAATTACCATTTTTCCTTTTCAAAAGTTGGAGAATTGACAAAAGAATTAGAAAATTATACTCTCTCTCAATGGATGGGAATATGATACAAGCTCATCTTTTAATTCGTCATCAGCGAATTCAGTGACATGCCAAATGCAAGATTTATCATTTTCAGTGTGTTCCTGAACAGTTATTGATGGAAGAACTACAAATTTACAATAACAAAACAATATAGTCAAGCACTGAAAGGAACTCAATCAAGAGAGTAATTTTATATGGAGAAATTGGAATTAAAATTTGAAAAGTTTTGAATAATTTTTTAAAAAAGATAAAAAAATTAAATAAGATTTGAGAAGGTTTGAGAATTGGTAGAATCTAACTCTAAGATGTTTTGGGAAAACCCAAAACAATAGTTGAAAATTTTTAATATTTTAGAAAATCTCGGTGATAGATCTCGCTCGAGATTGACCGACAAAAACAGTTTTATGAATTTTGAAAAGGGTGCTACGTCTAAAAACGGAAATCAAAATTATACTTTCTTTTTTTTCTAATCAAATTTCCGGTAATGTTCCTACCTTTCAATGAATAGGAATGTATTTTAAATGAATTCAACCCTATTTTTATAATTCAGTTCATCAACCTAGATGATTAAAATATTATACAAATTTCCATAAACTCTACATATATTTCAATTATGCACTTTTATAACTTTTAATTAATAATTTTTTAAGAGAAAATGGTTAAAAATAGCACAATAGACAAAAATATGTACACTTGAGCGATAATTAAATCCAACAAAATTTTGTTCTTTTTATTATTTCTCAGAAAAACCCTTAGTTGAATTCGTGGACTCAAACTTGTTCCAAAAATTCATTTGGAACAAAATTTCTTATAAGTTGACGTAATCGGTGATGTGTGAAAATTAAAATGCTTCCATTACATTATTTACAACACCACTCACTAAAATATTAACATAATAAGTGCTAAATTGAATTATGTCAACTAATTTTGAGTTAATGTCCACCAATAACAGCACCAATAAAGTTTAATGATTATTTTAATACTTTAAGGATGCAAATTAAAACATATTCCAAAATTATGAGTTTTCTTTATGTAATTTAATCCAAATAGTAGATTTATCAACTTTGAAAGTTGTTTGTTTACAAGTGTTTAACAATGTTGAATAAATTATAGAAAATTTGTTTTAATCAAGAATATTTATAAATATCATCTATATTTATGATAGATTATGATAGTAGTCTATCATAGTATTCTATTGTATTTATATCTATTTTGATTCATTTTACTCTATTTGAAAATAATTTCAAATTTTAGAGTAGATTAGAGATTGATTAGGTACAAAAGAAACAAAAAATTGGTGAAATTAAAAAAAGGTGTTAAATAATTCTTAAAAAAAAAAAAGAGCTTTAAATATATGAGGGATTTGTGGAAAGCAGTTCTACATTCATAAAAATTTAAAGGAAAACCACTACTGAAATTTAATTATTTTTATAATAAATTAAAATAAATTTTAGAATTGGCATGTCTTATTTATCATATCATATTATAGTGATGCCACCTTAAAAAAGTGTTTTAACAAAAAAATCATTACTTTACCTCTTAACTAATATTAAATTTATAACTTTATCCTATGTTTTAACACAAATCTTTATTGTTTTTTTATATTTATGAAAGAAATATTAGAAAAATAAATCACCCACGTGAAGGGTTTTAAAATTTTATTGATTTATGTTAATTATTATTTAATTAATATAAAAAAATCATCCACCTATTTTATGGACTGTTTTAAAAATGATTGATTGTTATTTATTTTTTAAATTAATTTGTGTTTATTATTAATTAATTAATTAAATATATAGAATTAAAATTTTTCATATAAATCTGACAAACCTTGGTAATATTACAAAGGCACGTAATAAAATAAAAAATCACATAAAACTTTTCTCTTTTTTTAAATTACAGATTTGTCCTCTGTCTTTCTTTTCTTTTTTTATTGCGATTTTTTATTTTCTTCGTCTGTGATTTTTTTTTTCTTTTCATCGTTTTTTTCTCTTCTGGATCTTTTAAATATTTTCATGGCTCTTCTTTGCAATTTTTCTTTCTTTTCATCCACTTTTTCTTTCATTCTCCACCTTTTTTTTTATCTTTTTAAAATGTTATTTGGTTGTATTTCTTTTCTTTCCATCATCTTTTTCTATCCACAATTTTCTTTATATTTTTTCAAACTATTATTTGGTTGTTTTTCTTTGCTTTCAATCGTGTTTTCCTTTCATTCTGCAATTTTTTATATTTTTTTCAAATTGTTATTTATTATTTGGTTGTTTAAGATCTTGAACCAAATATAAAATATAAAAAAAAACCGTTGAATATTGGATTACCAAATGCAAAGAATGTACAAAAAATAGCCAAATTAAACCATCGTTTTCCAAATCTAAACCATCGTTTTCTAAATCTAAAGATTGTTTCCCAAATCTAAATGATCGTTTTACAAATATAAACCAAAAATCTTGAAAAAAAATAGTTGAGATGACAGATCTTAACAATCGTGTGCTAAATCTTAACTATTGTTGTTCAAATCGAAACGATCATGTACAAAAAAATCTTGAAAAAAAAATCGTTTTAGATTTGGCCGGTACGATCAAATCTAAACGATCATTTTCCAAATATATTAGAGTATAAATATTTTGCTTATATTTTATAAAAGACCCCTAAAATTAATTATTTATTATATTTTCATATTCTATCATTGTACATAACATATTATATAATATCAAAGGGTTTACATTTAATTATGATATTCCAAAATGTTTTATAACTTTATCTTCTACCAGTGTATAAACAACTCTCTTAAATCTTTATTTACAAATATTTGAAATTCTCTTCTACTTAAGGTTTATTTTTCTTCTTTTTACTCACCGTGTACATTTTGTTTTTAGAATTTTTATTATACTGATTAACCTTACTTTTATGTTTGCAAATAGGTTAATATTTTGGAATTTAAGAGAAAGAGCAAACATATATAAAAAAGTATGAAAATGGATCCGAGGTTAATAAATCAAATCCAAAAGTTCTTTGAGTTTTTTTTAATCTTTGTTATTATTAATATATAGCAAAAGTGCTTTCAATTTTTTTTAGGATGAAGGTTTTAGGTTAAGTATATTTTCTTATGATGTATTTAGATTCTTTTAAATAATAATTTATATAAAAAAAATAAGATGGATTAATAAAAAATCAATTAAATTGTACATTTTTTTTTTAAAAAACAATTGGTAGTACATTATCATTTTATTACAAATTTTTCTTTCAACTATTTTTATATACTTTTTACACACACATATATATAATTAAGAAAATGTAAAACATATTTATTAACATAATGGTAAAAAAAATAGTAAATTTAACAAAATATTTACAACATATATTAAAATTTTTAAATTTTATCAATAATAGACATGATAGATATTTGATAGACTTCTATTACAATGATAGAAGTTACTATCATTGATAGAATCTAAAATTTTGCTATAGCTTGTAAATATTTTAATTTATTTTGCTATTTTTAAAAATGTTTCAACTAAAAAAAATATAAATAGTTCATTTTATAGAATAATAATGAATAAATATTCCATCATAACATATATTTTAGCTATTTAATGCAAAAAAAAAAAATTATTATTAAACTAAGCAAATAATAGTATATTTTTTTCAATAGGTAGATCCAAGCATGTCGACTTCTTAATTTTTCCTGAATTTATTTTATTGCAAAAGTTAAATTGTTACCTTGAATTACGTTGTTTTAGACTTTTTTTTTTAAATATATTTTAGACCACAATTTAAGAATACATGATATAATTAAGTAATATTATTTGAGTAAAAAATTTAAACTAATGAAAAAAAAATAAGGCTACAATATATTTTCTAAAACGTGCGTTCCGCGTTAATGTTATGTAGTAATATATAATTATGAGAATCACCCATTTAACTTCTTTTATTAGTTTTATTTTTTAAGAATATGCCAAAAGGGTTGGAGCTTTCCAAAAAGCAATAAAAGCATCTTGAATTTTTTGTTCAAATTAAATGAAATAAATGAATAAATAAATCACTTTGATTTTCTCAAAAGATTCTAAACACATAAATAATAAAGATTAAAATAATAAAGCAATTCAAGATGTGTTGACTTCGTCCATTTGATGGATGGTTTCGCGTAATTCTTATTTACATCGCAAAAACTAATTTATATAATTTCAACTAATAAAAAAAATGGTTAAAAGTAGAATATTTAACAAAATATTTACGATATTACGTTTAACAAAATTTATCTTTTAATAATTTGTTAAATTTTTTATTTTTATAAAAAAACCTTTCGATACCTATTCATTTCTATTCAGGAGAAAAAATCTATCAACATTGCAAATTAATTTTTTTTAATCTAATATTTCTTTTAACCCTTACAATTAGTTAATTGGAACTTTCACTACAAATTTTAATTCAAACCCACACATACGAAACTCAAATGAACTTTTTTCTAATTAATATTTGACAAAATATAATATAAACTAAAATATTTATAAAATACTAAAAAAAATATTTAGATTATATTAATAATAGACCTTCCATTGTATCTATTAGTTTATTGATAGAATCTTAATTTTATTTACGTTTTGTAAATATTTTCTAAACGCTTTTGACATCTACAATAGTTTTCTTGTAGGAATTGTAGTATGACAATTGAACGATGTGACTACAAACACCATTGCTTTTATTATATTATTACTTTTGGCAAATATCACATGGAGTGCTTTAAGACATACACACCATGTGAAATTTGGTATACGTAGCTTAAAATTTCTTTCTAAAATTATTTTCCTATTTCGACCTGTTACAAGATAGAAATTGAACCATCCATTTTTAAAATAATATTTCACACTTTATCTTTGATAAATAAATTTCGTCTTTCATATACGTGTCAAATAAATTATTGAAATACAGACCAAACATTGGTCTTAGTGGTAATTCTGAGTCGAACTCAGGAAGCATGTTAATTTTTATAACAAGTTAGTTTCCAATTGAGGTAACTAAAGGGTGGGTTTTGAGGTTGTTTTCAGTTGCAAAAAAGCTAAATTGAATGAAACGAAAGTGAGTTGCAAAAATTCAATAAATAAAAAATACTAGCTAAAGTCTAAATGGAACTTCCTATTTTGATTTGTTCGATCATGGTAAAAAACAATACAAAATTTATCTAATAAATTAAGTATACATCAAAGCTAATAATTGAGTAAATGGTATGCGTGACAACTAAAAGAAAAGAACAAAATACAACCAAGTTGGTAACTCAGCTCGGTGTAATTGCACCTACATTTTAAGGGGCCTTGAGCCCGATTGAAGAGATCATCATATATTGAGATTAAAAAAGGTTCATATGTACAACATTTAGTCAGAACTAATATCTTCAAGATATTAAACTATCACAAACTGAGCAAATCCAGGTCTACGCTCGAATCTCTATCTAGATTTAGTACTTCATGTATCAACCTTGTGCCACGTTAAATAGCTCTCCCTAAGTGATGAGACACCTTTGAATCTCTACTCATTATTAGGGTTTTATTGTGTAATCATGAAAATAAAACTTAAATTACTATGTCTAGCAGAACATGGTCAACTCTTTAGGAATAACTTCACCAAAAAGAGTCACCCATCGACTGGACTTGTAAGTCATATATATAAAGAGATACTTGCAGATTGTAATCTAGGTTAAAATCCAGAGAAACAACAAAACATAATCTTCTAGAATCTGAAAAGGACTGAATCTCATAGGATCTTTCATCACGAATAAAGATTTTAAATGAACTAAAATCCCAACCAACTTGAAGAATTTGTTTATACTAAAAGAATAAAACTAAATAAAATTTGTACACCAAACAAGATAACACATGACAATCAATTTCACTACCAATTTGATTAGAAATGGTAACCAAATTGTCTTAAGCAACTATTGATATTAATTGAACCAATGACGCATACAAAATCCAAATTAATACTAATCGCATAAAAATCTAGAGCAAATTGTAAGCTAACTCAACCATTTGCTAGAAAAATGTACAACCCAGTGTCACAATATTGTATATGAATTCAAGCAATAAACTTATAAATCCACAAACGTCTGATAATATGTTTTACTAAAGATTAAATCAAAATAATACCATTCATACTATGTTTTAGGTTAGAAGCTCATAGACAAAGAAATAGAAAAAAAAAAATTAACAATCCAAGCTAGAAAGTATACCTTAGCCTTTCATATCAACATGATTCTTGCTTGATTACATAAATAAAATGAAATTAGACCTAAAAACTAATGTGGTAGATGGATAAAGGATGGAAAAATAAAGAAAATGATCGGTCATTTACCTAAAACAACTGCTCATATCTAAAAAATCGAGCTAAGGATTTGTATCCGCGTGATGCTATAAAAAAACAGATCTTGCACTCCTTTTAGTGGCAGTTTTGTAATTTTTGGGTCTTTCAACATAAATACTTCTCCTTAGGGCTTTGAATGGGTCCATTTTAGCTCAATTTCTTTGTAATGCTTGATTCTACATTTTTTTAATGCTTGAAACCTATAAAATAATCAAATAAACACATAAAATATAGAAACAACCTCGAATTAAGGAGAGCTAGATAGCACATGTTGCTATCAATCTCCTTGGCTACAATTTTATGTTTCTATCATGTATAACACCAACACTAATATTTAATGACAATAAATAACATGATTTTATTATAGAGGAGTTGTTGTAAATGACAAAACAGTTAAAAGTGTTTATAAAATTTTAGACTTCTATTAGTTTCTATCCATCATATATATGAATTTTGTTATATATATATTTCTTTGGTTCGTTTCATTATATTTGCAATAAATGTAACTTTTATATTGGTTTAAAGATAAAATTTAGTTGTAAAAAAAAGGGGGAATTTTAGAACTTACAAACCCAATTATTGGAATTGAATCACGACAAAATTCTCCACTTCAATTATCTTAAACTTTAATATTATGATCAAATGTTCAAAGTCTAATTATGTAGATGTGTTTAATTTAGTGGAAGAAAAGGTTAATTTATTATTTCCCTCAAACTTTTTAAGCCTGATTAACTTTTGAAATATACGTTCCTTTTCATCTCACCTTTGTTTTATCTCATTCTATTTTATTTAAATGCATTGGTTTTCTATTTCTAAGTTGAAAAAAGTTTCCACGTCCCTAACTTTATAATAATACTTTTTACTTTACATACTATCTTAAATCAGTTTAATAAAAACATAATCAAAATGATTAAAGATTTGTATTTTTAATATGGTAATAGTAGTATATCTACTCATTTAAGTAATTAATTTAATAACGAATGAATAACAAATGAATATTTGTATGATAGTAAAGTTTAAGGTTGCGAGTTATAATTTTGATGAAGTTTTTGCTTGACTCATATACATGTGGAAGAAGGATTGTGTCTTATTGTCAACAAGGTCTAGAGGCAGTAACAATCTTTTCAAAATGTAAATTGGTAGAAACGTTGAATAGGTATCGGTTTTGAAGGTTTGACATATATAAAAGAGAATATTTTGACTAAATGTCTCATTTTCTAAAAGAATATTAGTTTCGTTTTGTTTAAATCAGGAAGTGAAATTCCATCACTCGGAGGGTGGCCAAGCATGGTGCATCGGATGTTAAATTTTGTTGGACATCTAATTTTTCTAATTGACTTGTTTTGATTGTAAGAATGATTTGTTAAACTTTTGCTTGTCAACTTTTCACGTAAAGTAATTGATTGGTTTTGCTGTTTTTCTTTTTAAAAAATTATACTAGTTAAAGATACTAAGAGGTATGACTAACATGATAAATTATTTTAAAAAATCATATAAAAACATGGCACATTTTATGGATTATTGAAAGAGCAAAATATGGAAGAGTAAAAAGATTACAAGGTCAAAACGAATCTGAATCAACTGATGTACAAATGTGTTAGTGTCAAAGACCTATGTAGCTCAAATTTATTTATTTTTATCTCGTCAAAAAAATAAAAAACAAAAAGTTTAAGGAATCGATCCGGGTAAATGATTTGGTTTTTTCGAATCTATCCCAGTAAAAAATACTTTTAAGTATTATTATATTATTTCTAATTAAATCCTCTCTTCCTATTGTAAAGATTGTGGGGAAAATTGGGGTGAGTGGTATAAAGCTTAAAAGAAAGTGTTTTTGTCATATGAGGTAAATAAAACATCTTTCACTTGGTGGAGAAGGTTCTCTAATTTTAAAGTTTTTAAGAAAAATTTTGTGTTTCTTGATACTTAAAAAAAAAATTATTTTAGTTTTGTCATTTTTTTTTTCATTCTTGTGATTGAATTGATTTATTAGATTTATAATTTAATATAGGTTAGAAGGTCAAATTTTGGATAGCGGTAACTTGCACTTGACCTTTTTACATTGACACTAGTATAAAATGTTTGTTTAGCTAGAAGAAGAACGTGTCCTAAAAAAGAAAAAAAGCTATACCCCTGTGCTGCTTGTCACACACACTTTGATGCCTTAGTTAGAGAGTGAAAAAGTGTGAGAGCTAGAGAGAATTTGTGAGTATGACTAAAGTTAACTCATATGAAGTTACAATGATGTATTTATAGAGAAAGTTGACCTAGAATCATGTTCTCTAGGGTTTTCGAATCACCTTAGAATAATTATATAACCAATCAGACATAATTATATATTTTTTGTTAGAGTCAGCTTCAGCCTCGACCTTAGCCAAGCATCTTCCTTGAATTTATATGTCTTGAGCTTAAAGTGTTTTAAAGTGTGTTACTTTGGGTTGAGACATAGTAAACATGGTTTATTGGACATTTGACCAGGGTTGTCTCGACCTAGGTCGAGGCTGCCTAAACCAGCCACATTTTTCTAGGCCCACTTTCGTCTTTAATTGTAACTTCTATTTGTATCATGTTTTTTCTTCTTACTTTATCATAATTTCTAGATATCAATTATATCCTTTGGTCAAAATCATCAACAATACAGTATGTTACAAACGGTGACGGATCCAGAAATTTTATACAGGGGCACGAGGCACTATATAATAAACACACTAAAAAATATCACGACGTTTCACTGGTGCTCCGATAACATTCACTACATTTGTAGCAATAAAGAAATATCGGCAATTTTCAGATGATTTTTTGTAATGCAAATATGTGAATTTAAAATTATCATCAAAAAAAGAAAAGAAAAAAAGAAAGATTAATACCTTTTGCCTCGAATGTTGTTGAGAGAGTGGAAGTTTGGATCACCGACTTTGTTCATTTTTTTTTTTTAAATTGTTAGATGACAAATGAGAGCTAGAAAATAAATTAAAGTTTTATATTAGATGAATTTTTTTCATTTTTTTAAAAAATTATCTTCCTTTTAGGAAATCATATTATCTTCATTTTAGGAAATCAAATTATCTTTATTTTAGGAAATCACTAAAATTTAGTAAGAAATTTGATATTTGAAAAAAGAAAATTATTGATATTTGAGAAATTGGAGGAAAGAAAATTATTGATGTTTGGAATAAAAACTATTTCGTGACAATAATTGTAGTAGGTGAGATTTGAACTCACAACCAAAGGGTTGTGCAGGAGTGGCACAACCGCAACCACTACAGCAGAAGCAGAAATTAGGCAAAATGAAGTTAAATTTAATATATATTGTAATTTAACCCTTAAAAAATAATATTAAAATACAAAAACCAATAATGTAATGGAGAACACGTACCCCTGTGGCCCCTTAATGAATCCGCTTTTGGTTACAAAAATCATAAAATTTTGACTTTGTATCTAACTAGTGGATTGTGTATTAGATAAAAGTTTATAGAGTTATTATATTAGACACACAAATTTATTAGATAGATTTTAGAGATAGAGAGTAAAAGTGGAGTGAATAGAAATAGAAATTTTATAGACAAAACTCGTAAATTTAGGCGTAACTGTTTATGCTATTGGTTCTAAGAAACATAAAAAGAAAAGAACTTTATTTGATTATGAGCTCCAAAAAAGACGGAAAGGTTAATGGCCAACACACCATTGTTGATTGGTGCAAAGTGGAGAATAAAGACGAAAAAAAAGTAGGAGGTGGCAACCACCACGTTTTAACCCCAAATTGATTAATTATTATTAATTATTTTTGTCTTTTATTCACTTGACTTGACTCCACTCCACTACTCAAATACGTCTATGCACCTTCAATCCCTTTTAACTTGGATGCCTCAAGGTTTGAATTTATCGCTAACCACAAAAACTCTTATTCAACTCAACTCTTCATCCACACCTTCAAACATTTTTAAAAAGTTTTATTTTTATTTAAATATTTTTAATAAAAAAATTAAAAATATACTTCAAAACTTATTTTTGAATTATTGTCAAACATTATAATTTGAGGTCTTTTAAAAAATACAAACAAAATATTTACACCCTATGCAACAATTATTGTCAAACAAAATTTGGGAAGCCAAATCTAAACTATTTTTTATAAAGATTGTTTGGTGTTTAAATTTGGTTATACGAAATCGTTTAGATTTGGGTATCCAATATCAAACAATTTTTTTCATGATATTTTATATTTCTCACACGATCTAAACAACCAAATAACCGTTTGATTTTTTTTTCAAAAAAAGATATTGTATATTTGGTATCTTAAAAAAATAAAAGCAAAATTGTAGAAGAAAAGAAAAAAACGATGGAAAGAAAAAAAATGCAAAAAAGGGGAAGAAAAACGATGAAAAAAAAGAATATTGTCGAAGATTATAAAGAAGAGAGAATAAAGAATGATGGAGAAAAAATCGAAAAGAAGAAAGAAGAATTGGAATTGAAAAATTGTTATACACTAGTAAGGGCAAATATGGAATTTTGAAAGAATAATCAACCTTAATGAACTTTTCTTAAATTGTTGAGGCGTAAATATTTTGCCGCTTTGTTCTATTTATAAAAATTAACCTTAGAACTTTATCTAAAAATAACTTAGTTTTTAAATTAAATACTTAAAAATATATTCCAAACCCTCGTTAATTTTTTTAATAATAGATTTACGTTAAGTGAAGAGTTCTACGTCAATTATAGTATTGAAATTTGACGTAGACTTTTGTATTCATTTAGCTAATTCTTTAAAATGTAAATATAATAAATAAAAAAAGGTTAGAGACTCTAATTGATTGTGAGGTTTTTGACTTTTAGACGAATTGCTTGTAAAATTAGTTAAGATGGTTCAAGAAGATTTTTAATTAAACTACTTGTTGAGAGAAGATTTGTACAACAATTAAAGCTAACTTGCTTAATCTATAATAACTCTATTTTGTAATAAATAATTATTGAGTGCAATTAAACTCTACGTCATTTTGAATTAAAAAAACATTGTGACGTAATTTATAATAAAAGAAAACAAATAAAGAAAGTTGTCCATAATATACCATATTATTACAAAATAAGATAGACAATGTGTCTCAAAAGCAAAGTCAGTCAACGATTAAGCCGCCCCTCCCTTTCCTTTCCCTTTCCTTTTACCTTCTTCATCCTTTTATTTTGGACCAAAAATCTTCCATTCAACCAATTACTATCATGCAACCATTAGATTCAAAATATCAGCAAAATATGTTAAAGTATATCAGTGATGATTATCGCTGCTGTATTTTCAATTTTTAAAAATCGTTATCGTACATTTTTTAACCAAATATATAATTGGTTGAGTATAATGGATGATGGAGTTTTTTTTTTTTTTTTAATTTCTATAACTTGATAAATAAGACACCCACCATTATTTCGATCATGGATGAGTTATTCAACCTTTCACTTTCGTATTATTTAAACTAAAAACAACTTAAGATTCATCTATAAGATTTTTGCTTCAATTAGTTAAATTAAGGTATTTTCAAACATCTAAAACATCAATGGTAGATACCACACTGTGGGGTTATGAGAACCAAAATGTATTAATATATTGACTTTTTTAAATATTAATTAGTTTTGTTTATACATATTATATAAAGACAATAAAGTTGAGGGGGGCTCAGCTTATACTAAATTCGTCGGAGTATATGATTCATCAAACCTTTTAAACCTTTGGAATGCTAATTTGCATTAAACTCTGTGACATATTGACTTGAAAGAGTTGTCAAGGTGTATGAATTAATGGTTGGAATACATGTTTTTTTCCTATCATTCTTACTTATTTCATCGCTCCTTCTTCTCCATTCATTCAAGCCTATCATTTAGTAACAATTTTGTTTTTAAGGAATTAGGCTTTTATTACAGGTTAAATTTGAAGTTAAATCAATTTGGTGTTAATATACTTTTAATTTATTTCAAGTTTTAATTGAAGCAAAGTTGAGTGAAGTTCAAATTTCTTCTTCATACTCTATTCAAAGAAAGCATCTTGAGTAGAAGTTAAATTTGGCTCTAAATTCAAATTGAATGGGGTACTGCACATTCTATTAAATTTTAAATCAGAGTTTACGTAAAAAAAATTAAAACAGCAACCTAAATTCACGTTTTGATAAGTTGACATATAAATAATGTGTATGTCAAACATACACAAAATTTAAGTCTGGCATGTACCAAATTCATAGTTTGATTAAATCGACATATTAAATAGGGTCAAAATCCAATAACATACAACTTGTCAAAGTATGATCATGTCATGTGTTTTTATCTTGATTGTTCGATTAAATTAACTATTTTGTTCTAATTAAATATTAAGATTTAGGATAAAGTCCAATTAAACCTACAAATAAGTTTAATGTAACTTAAATGCTAAATAATACCAAAATTCAAGCTGGGTCAAGGGTTAGGTTCACGAACCAACCAAGCCCATGCCTACATATGTCCTGATAAAAACTCTATAAATAGAAAATTTCTTCATTTGACAAATAAAAAATTTTCCACTCTACAAGGCCTAGAGATAATTCTCTCAACAATTAAGAGATGACTCCCTAACTTCTAAAGTTGACCACACTTAAATATTGAACGCCGACTCATCAAGAACATCATGAGTTCCACTTCTTCAAATCAAGTGTACGTATTCAACTAAGTGAGAATCAAATAATCAAATACTAAGAATCAAACCAGCATAAACAAAAGTTCAACTCCATAAAATATGTTTATCCGAAGAAAACTAATACTCACTAGCAATTTTCTTTAAACTTTGGAGAAGGAATTAAAATTTCTTCCTTCCTATATTGACATTTTTTTTTCTCCTATAAAAATTCTCCAATTTGTTAAATATTATTTCAATCTACAAAATAACAAACATAAGTATATTTATTTAATTTTCTCTCATAACATCTATTTATTTTGTAAAGTTACAAATATAAAAATTAGATTTAAGATAATTAAATATATAACAATATTTTTAAAAAATTACAAACATGGTAAAATCTATCAAAGTCTATCAATGATAAACCATGTTGCAAATATTGTTTATTATTGATAAACTATAAGAGCCCTTAAGTAATAGACGTCGATAAATTTTACTATATTTGCAATTTTTTTAAAAGGTTGCTATATATATATTTCATTATTCTTAAATTGTGCACATTATAATTAGAAAGATTTAGAAAAATCACCTACTTTAAACATGATTTTTATTAATGTTCTAAGATTTCATTTATTATCTTAATTAAGATTTTGTGTTTTTTAAGACTATTTTAACCTACATATCAATATTAAATATAGTTGATTTTTGAAAATATATAATAAATATTACCTTAATTATATTATATCAAATTTATTATTTATTTTATAACTTTCATAATTATTATAATAAATAATCCACCATTTATATTTGCATTTATTATTAGGATATTATTTATTATAGATTTACTTTTAAGATGGTATTAAGTTGAAGCTAATATGGTAATATTATATTTAATAATTTCAACAAATTCACTTTATTCAATTTCATCCTTAACAATTTTACAAACCTACTTTCCGATGTCGTTCACTGCTACAATTTTCTTCGATCAGTTTTTCCGTTTGGTATTTTAATTTTGTTCTTTCCCTTTCCATCTCCTTCAGGTATATTCGGTTAGTCTGAAAAAAAATTTCGTTCATATTTCTTTATCCTTCCTATTTATGTAAATTTTGTCATGTATATTTCATGTTTAATTTTTCCTCAAGTGTTCGTAAACTAAAAGTTTAGTGAGTTCAATATTTCGGTCATCTTCTTCATTTTTTTGTTTCTTAAATATTTCTTCAACAATATATACTATTATATACCACTATATAATCTAATTCTCTTCAGTACACTTACATATTTTTAATAATGCATAAGTTGTGATACATACAATTATATTATTGATTGTTAGTGCATATTCGTTTCATTAAGCTTATTTCTTTTCTTATTTTTATTTCTTAAATGTGTCGTCAATAGTATATTATGATGGTTTTTCAATAATTGTGACAACTACATTAGTTATAGTGTTTCTGAAAGGATTAAGTACAAAAATAAGGTTGTTTTCAAAACTTATTACCTAAATATTATAATTTTGAAACTTTTTACCTAAATAATGTTATTTTAACGTTTTTTTTTTAAAAAAAGAAGGGGGCGAGACTCACCCCATTTAAAAAAGTAAATAAAAAGAAAGAGAGATTAGTGAGTCTCCTCTCCATTTTGTTTATAAGTTTTTTTTTTTTTTTTTTTCATTTAAAAAAAAATTTTTTAAATATTTATATTTCTTTTCTATACTTTTCTTAATTATTTTCTTTTTTAAAAAATGTAAAAGGTAAAATTTATTTTTTAATTATTATATATATGTTTTAAAATATTTTTTTAAAAAACTTGATTTTAAATATTTTAGAATCATTATTAATATTAATATCATTTTCCGAGCAATAAGGCCAAAAAGTGAATAAAATATCAAATTTGATCCTAGCCTACTACATATTAGAAAATTTATATCATAATTTTGGTAGGGTCAAAATAAATTTCTTGGACACTATTGATATAACGTGAGGATACCAAATCTAAATGATCTTGTTAAACGATGGTTTAGACTTATAATGAAAAAAGAATGAAACAATACCTGATAATAAAAAAAGAATAAGGAGATGACATTGAAGATGAGAAATGACAAAGAAGGAAAAGAAATTATGGAAGAGGAGATGAAAAAAATCATGAATAAGAATATGAAAAAGGAGAAGTACTAATATGAAAAAGATGCAGAAGCATTCAACGCAAAAATCAAAACCAACCAGAAAATGACTATCAAATATGTGTCATTTATGCTGTTTACAATTGGTCATATTATAGATGGTGTCAATGAGGTTGATTATGACCAACCTCTATGTGGAAACTTAAATAGATAGGTAGGATCTAATTTGGGCATAAACTTAAATGCACAATC
The DNA here is from genome assembly GCA_025688845.1 of Cucumis hystrix. Classification (NCBI taxonomy): domain Eukaryota; kingdom Viridiplantae; phylum Streptophyta; class Magnoliopsida; order Cucurbitales; family Cucurbitaceae; genus Cucumis; species Cucumis hystrix. Next base: position 2,456,841 of record CM046887.1, read on the forward strand.
AGTGTGCGATGATAAAGAAATGATAGCTAACAATAAATATAGAGACTTTAAAATAGAAACTAGTGATGAATTCGAATAGATGAGCTTCAATGGTCATGAACATGAATTTTCTTCAAATATATTCAGTGAGTTAGACATGAATACACTAGGTAGTGTTCGAAAACACTATCCATTTATAGTCCCAGTGGTGAGTGACGACATGGAATCATGTAAGGGAACGATTTGTGAAGACAAATAATGCTACAATATATGGTCAATGCTTTGTTATTAAAAGTCACACACATGTGAAGTAGTGAAGTCAACACTCGGTCATTCAATATAAGAAGTTGGTAGGTGATAAAAATAAATTAGTTAAAATGTGACCGAAAGTGGATTTTTTTGTTAGAGGGATAAAAATAAATTAGTATTAAATTAAAAAATAATAATTAATTAAAATGTGAGGAAAGATTAACTTAGTTAAAATAAGAATTAATTCAAATAATTCTTATTTAAAACAACTATCACTAAATTTTTTTAAATTCAAATCCTTATTTTTTTATTTTAAATTCTTATTTTATTAACTTAAATTCTTATTTTTTTAACTTAAATTCTTAAATTAACCCATTTTAACATTGGTCGGTCACATTTTAACTAATTCGTTAAAACTCTTTCATCACATTTTAATTAAATTTAAAAAATAACTAATTACAAGGATGGAGAAAAAATTGAAAAGAATTCAGACTCGGCCAAAGAAGAAGAACAAAAACTGCATTATTTCAATAAATAATTTTGAAAAAGCATTAATTTTATAAATAGTTTTTAGAAAATTAATGTAAACATAAATTGTTTTTTCATCTCCTCTTCCATAATTTTTTCCTTCTTTATCATTTTTCATCTTCGATGTCATCTCCTTATTCTTTTTTCATTATCAGGTATTGTGTCTTTCTTCTTCTTTCATTATAAGTCTAAACGACCGTTTAACAAGATCATTTAGATTTGGTACACTGACATTACATCAATAGTGTCTAAGTCCATAAGAAAATTGAATATTAGAGAAAAAATAAGAAATTATTAAATAACTCGTATGGAACCATTATAGGTGATTTAAAAGAAATTTATTTTGATCCAACCAAAATTTATATCCTAATTTTGGTAGGATCAAAATAAATTTTCTAATATCTACTACGCTAGGATCAAATTTGATATTTTATTCACTTTTTGGCCTTATTGCTCGGAAAATGATATTAATATTAATAATGATTCTAAAATATTTAAAATCAAGTTTTTAAAAAACTATTTTAAAACATATATATAATAATTAAAAAATAAATTTTACATTTTACATTTTTTTAAAGAAAATAATTAAGAAAAGTATAGAAAAAAAATATAAATATTTAAATAAGTTTTATTTAAATGTAAAAAAAAAAGAAAAAAAGAAAAAAGAAAACTTATAAACAAAATGGAGAGAGACTCGCCCTTCTTTCTTACCCCTTTCTTTTTATTTACTTTTTTAAATGGGTCGAGTCTTCACCCCCTTTTTTTTTTTTTTTTTAAACGTCAAAATTAGCATTATTTAGGTAAAAAGTTTCAAAATTACAATATTTTGGTAATAAGTTTTTAAAACAACTCTATTTTTGCATTTAATCCTTTTTGAAATATTAGTGAATGAACATGTGTCTTTTCAGGACTTGTACAATAGTCTTCTATCCAAAGTTATGTAGTTATATTGATATGGATAATATTGATATATAGTTTTATTCCTTTCATTGCATATTTGTTTTATTATTATTATATACCACTGTGCATATTTAAAACAATTTTGTGTTATGATTTATATATACACATGTTATATTTAAAATAATACGTAAGCAGTAACATGTATAGTTCTATTATTTCTTTTTAGGTATGACCAAAATTGCTGAATTAATATTATGATGGTCATCTTCTTCAACTAATTGTTTCATGTTATTGATTTTATTTATTAAATTATGTAATATAGTATACAATATATAATGAACTTATTTTTTAAGTTTCTAAACTCTAGACCATTTATTCATTTTTAGGATTAATGGTGCACCCTGCAAACGTACAACTTAAAAAGTATCATATAGTTTACAGTATCATATATCATTAAGCCTTAAGCATTAAGCATTAAGCACACACACAATATATAATTAAGTAGCACACACATAATATTTCATATATGTTACGGTATATATTAAATATCATTAAGCATTAAACATTAAATATCACACACAAAATATATCTTTAAGCAACAAACACATAATATATCATATATTATACAGTATATATAAAATATCATTAGCAATACATTTGAAAATTGTATTGATATAAATTTGTACTTTCACGTTATCTAAAATTTGTTACAAAATTAAAAATACAATGTAAAATAAGCACATACATTGTTATCTAATATTATGTTAAATATACAGAGTATATATGATCTATTTAAATCGAAAACAGTTTCAGACATTATATGAAATCAATGCAAATTTGATGAAATATAATAAGTATGTATAAGAAATTATTAAATTACGTGGAATATATGAAAAACAATGCAAAACGAAAGAAAGAATGGATGAAGAGAGAGATTGAAAAGTGAGAGAGAGATCGGGAGGGAAGAATCTTTTAACAAAATCACCAAAAAGAAAATAATTAAGAGGTAATTTTGAATATAATATTACCATAATAGAATTAATCACATACCATATTTATATAAGATATCTAATAAATGCAAATCTTAATCATGGTTCACTTTCCTTATTTTATTTTTCTATTTTTCGAATATATTATTAATAATAAAAATAGATAAATTCGTCATTTGGGTTCTATATTTGTGTAAAATATAAGTCAAATTCTCCTTATAATATGATATATTATTGATATTAGGCTAAGTTAAAACCCCTTATAGTTACCTATTTATTTTTGGGCTGTCAAGAAGAATAAGAAATTATAGGTTTTACTATGGCAAAATAGCAAAAATAATTTTAAATTATTACAATAGAAAAACATAAAAAATAGAAAAATAGAAAAATAGAAAAATAGAAAAATAGAAAAATA
>CM046887.1:2459910-2475806 GCA_025688845.1 Cucumis hystrix
AAAAATAGAAAAATAGAAAAATAGAAAAATAGAAAAATAGAAAAATAAAAAAATAAAAAAATCCCTCAAATGCCCCTGGCCAAACTATAAAATACAAATTGTTTACTCCAATAACATAAACCCCAATTACACTGTAATTGAAATAACAAATGCTACAAAAAACATTCCCAAAAACATAAAATCAGAAAACATGCCATTATTGTGAAACTCCACCTTATACCTTTAGAATTTAAATCTATTTTGTAAATGATTTGAAAGCATGTTCACCTTCTTAGCAGATTCCTCCATAACCACATTGAAGCAAAGCACGATTAGTCCAAGTCTCTTCATCTTCTTTGAATATCGCCATTATTTTGCATTGCTTCAGAAGCACATCTGACTTCAGCCGCTTTAGTTTGCATTGTTCGTTCTTCTTCTTCGAATAATGCCATTAAAGTAGGTTGCTCTGTTCGTTCTTCTTTATTTTTAATCAGATTCGTTCTTCTTTTTTTACGCAATTTTTCCTTCCAATATCACCATGCAAGGAATGTTTAGGACTGTATTTTTCAAGAGTTTAAAATCTTCATTGTTGTCGGCTTTGTAATAATCACCATTGTTGCCGCCTATGTAATCTTGAAAGGTTCGAAAGAGAAGAAATTTATGTTTAAAAATATATTGTTCTTAATTATTTAATTATACAATATATATAGAGATAATCGGTTTGTATATATTTTTTTATTAATATAAGATCAAAAGTATAACAACTATGCACCATTTTAGGAGAAAAAAAAGGGATTGTCTTAATATTTGTTTCTGCTATGAAAGGTTTATTATTTATAGAAATTCTAAATATGAGAAAGAAAAAGGGGAAGCAGAGACGCGAGGAAGTGACAGGTTGAGTCTTCTGGATACACTGGTTCAAAAAAATCATCGTCAATAGTGGTCGAAACTATTTCAAGCTCTTGAGAAGAGGTATTTATATATATATCTATATATATTTTCTAAGTATATCATTATCGACTATATTATTATAACTTACTGTATTGTTCATTACAGGATAAAACACAAACTACAATGACGAAATGGTCATTAAGAAAAAAAAAAGTTGCACAATCATCAAATAAGAGGGGGATGAAGGACCCTCCAAAAGAAGAACTAACCATCAAGAAAAAACCAAGAATAAAAAGCATTGTAAATAACTTATTAACCTTTATGTTCTCCTATTTTATTATGAATATATATAGATTATTTAGAAGTTGTGCACTGTGTAGGTTTCATGAAGTCGAACTAAGAGAGCAAAACGTATAGAAGAAAGTGAAGAAGTGACTGAAGACAAGGTAAGTTTTATAGCTTGTTGTAATGTAATTAATAGATATGAACCAAATTGTTTAATTTAATAATCAAAACAGGGGGAACAGGAAAAGATAGAAAGTGTGGAAGAGAAAAAGGAAGAAGACGAAATAGATGAAGAATGAAAAGCGGAGACGGAAGAAAAATAAGAGTCAAGATCATCAACAAAAGAATCAAGAAACAAATCAACAATCAATGAATAATAGAAGGGACACAAGACGACATAAAAGGGGAAGAAGGTTAGTGTATATAAATTACATAAGGGAATGAAAGAAAAGAATGACAAAAGAAGAAAAGGAAAAGCAACAATGAAGGAAGACAATATTGAGGTATGTGTGAGGTCGTACTGTATTTCTCATGATAGGGGTCTTTGGACTGTATATCGAGCAATTACATTGTACTAGAATTACAGTGTATTTGTAATAGTTTTATATATAGTAATTGATTATTGTTCTGGTAGATTGAGCATTTAATATTACATATTTAGAATACATTGAAGTTGGGATAGTATGTTGATCGTTATGCAATCATTATAGGGAATATGTATAATTGATTATTGCAATTACAATGTGTTTGTAAGTTATGGAACATGCTAGCTAATATATTGCATTTTACTGTGTTGTATTTTATTGTTGGGTCTGCCATTACATTCAATTACAATTACAATGTACTTGTAATGCGTTTGTATATTGGGATTGATTATTGATCCTAGTAGAGTGGGTCTTGAATGTTACATATTTATAATACATCGAATTTGGGATAGTATATTGATCATTATGAAATCATTACAAAAATATGTATAATTGTTTAGTGCAATTACAATCTGTTTGAAGTTTATGAAACATGCTGACTTATTGATTCTTACTCGTCAATACTAGGAGTCAGTATACTTGATGTCCCAACAACGGAGGACAGACCCTTTGCTGATGTTATCTTTTCGTGTTTAATTTAATTTTTAATTTATTATTATTAATATGGCCAATCCGTTTATGGAATAATTGTTACATACACAATTATAGGGAAGATACAACCTTAATATGAAATTGTTATTATATCAAATGCATAATTTTAGGGAAAAATATAATTTTAAACTCAAATTTTGGAGATCTTCCAACTAAAGATTTGAAATCAAATGATAAAATAAATATTTATTACAATATATATATATATATATAATCCGAAAACAATTAATGATAAATATGAAAAATTGTGAATTAAATGGTATGAATTATATATATATATTAGTAAAAGTAAATTGTTAAGCATTTGATTTGAAGCCTCCTATCCGATAATCTGTTATAAATTGAAGTCATGAATCTAGCTTATGTTGGTCAAATGAGATCAATCCGAAAAATAAATATTTGTTCAATATTATTATAAAACTGAATGATATGCAAATACTCTATAATTGTAATTCTGTTTTATATTCTACGATTTTACTATGCACAAATACACTAAAAATGAGTTTCACGCTACCACGCTACCGGGGTAAAATCGGTTACCTCAACCGGTTTTTTATTATTTTTAGGATTTGCTATTGTAGTATATAATTTTGCCATTCAGTTCTCTTTATTTTTCAACTAGGCCCATGGGCCTCTTCGATCCACCACTATCAATCCAGCCCAGCCCAAAATCATTCATTTTCTTCGTGAACGGAAAAAATAAGCAAAAACAACAATGGATAAGCCGGACAAGTCATCAGAAATGGCGAAAGGTCAGTAGGCTCTCAACGCCGATGAAATTCCTTTCGAGCTGTGCTTCTTCTTCTTCTTCTTCTTCCTCACCGCATTTCACTTTCTTAAATCTCCATCATCAAACTAGTCTCACTTCTCGCGCCACTGTAAAGGTACTCCTCTTTTAATCTCTTTGTTTAAACGATCACCAATTTCGTTTGCCGTCACTAATAATGCGTAATCTTTATTCTGCCGCTTAAATTTCAGCCGTTGAATCTCGCGTTAACAATTTAGAATTGGGATTCACAGTTGCAGGTATTGCAATGGAATTCTTCTACGGTTGGTATTGGTCGATCAACTAGTCTTGGTACTGATGGACGGGAGAGAATTTGGAGTTGTAATTGTGGACCGAGACGTGCTTTTTCGCTTCCACAGCTATGGAGTTCTCATTCCTATATGTCTTCTGGGTTTGATTTGATATCCTTGAACTGTCGGTATGCTTTCAAGTGGAGAAGATATCCGGTGAATTTTCGAAGAATCAGGAGTTCTATGGAAAAGTTCAGACAGCGTTTCTCTGTACAAGTTGCTCGGGTGATGGTCTGTGTGATGCTAGTGGTGTCCGTTTCTTCTACTTTTGGTGATACTTCATCATGTAAGTTCAAATTTCACTTAGTATCTGCACTCAATCGAAATTTCTGAGAACCAAATGTTCTGTATTGTTATTTTTTTTTAATTATTTCTTTTATTAAATGTGATTCCATTATTCAGGGGCTCTCACCGAAGAGAATCTGCTCTTTTTGGAGGCATGGAGGACAATAGACCGTGCATATATTGATAAAACTTTTAATGGGCAAAGTTGGTTTCGTTACAGAGAAAATGCATTGAGAAATGAACCCATGAATACACGAGAAGAGACCTGTATGAAATTTCATCTCTCTGTTTCTTATCATGCATGGCAGACTGAATACTTTCATAATGATCATCTAAAGTCACGAACAAACACTTCCAATACACCAGGGTCGTATATTTGTTCCAACATTTGAAACTCTGATGTATATATACACATACAAGATGCTTTTTTTTTCTTTTTCTGAGAACACTACCTCTGGTCCTCTTGATTTGTTTATGATGCTCTTGAGTTATTTTTGTGCTCTAATAAAAATTTATCTTTGTGGTTGCTCTGCCACGCTGAAAGTGCCAGTGTTTATCATTTACACGGCTTGATCATGCAATAATCTATGAGTTTAGGAAATATAAAAAGGTTATTACTTATTATTTATAACTATGGCATCTACAATAGTTTGTCACAAGAAAAAAAAAAGATGAGGATATTACTTAGAATTATGTTACATGAGTTTGAAAATAAGTCTTGCTGCAGAAACCGCCGCTGTTTCATATATGTTATTCATAGATTTTCCCTTAAATCCCATACGAGAAACTTCTTGCTGAGTATTTCTATTTAGAATTGTTTAATCATTTTCCTAAAATGCTGCCACTCGGGTTGATAATTTTGCTTTCAGATACTGCAATAAAGAAGATGCTTGCGACTCTTGATGATCCCTTTACTCGGTTTCTAGAACCTGAAAAGTTCAAAAGTTTGCAGGTAGGAGATGCTACCTTTTGTGAAGTTGTTTCATTTACCTATAAGGAAAAGAAGTTCCATTAACAAATTTCGATGTGACATTCACTTATAATCCCATTCTAGGTGTGTGAAAGAAATGCTCTAAAATTTAGTAATGTCTTGTTTGAAGGCAGTCTGGTACTCAAGGTGCTCTTACAGGTGTAGGGCTGTCCATTGGTTACCGCACCATTGCTGATGGACCTGGTGGACTTGTTGTCATTTCAGCTGCACCAGGGGGCCCTGCAGAAAGAGCTGGTATTTCTTCTGGTGATGTTATTCTGGCAATTGATGATACTTCCACCGAATCCATGGGTATATATGATGCGGCAGAGCGATTGCAGTAGGTTTTTCTCCTTACCATAATGTTGAAACGGTGTAACAGTACAGTTAGATTAATAAATAAAAAACTCCTAAGGAGCTCAACATGTTCTAAAATTTCTTTAATCTTAAATATTTTGCTATGTTCCATTTTGGTAAATGAAGCATGAAACCTCTGAAGTGTTTTGCTTTGTTGCTTGATCGTAGGCTAGCACTAAGAAAACTATTTCATCGGAGGCTGTCAATTTAATTCGTGTTTTTGGAAGCTAATTGATAAAGAAAGACCCAATTTAACTCATGTGTTGGTTAAAGTTGTTTTTGGAAGTCCTTTTGAGGCACTAATTTCTTGGTGCTATACAATTGCATACTTGACTATTTACCAAGAATGATTGCAGAGGACCGGAAGGAAGTTCTGTGCAATTGACCATTCAAAGTGGACCAAGTGTAAAGCATCTTGATTTAGTGTAAGATTATTTTCCACCTTTCTTACGTCTAGCTGACAATGATTTGATCTCTTCCCCCTTCCAGCCGTAGATTTGATTCTTTTGTAACGCACGGTAGTTTATTTTCAGTGTATTTCAGTTTATTATATTTTTTTCCGTTGGAGCTTGTCTCTTTATCTCACGTTTTTGTAACTTGGAGCTGAAATAGAGAGTCAAAAGTCCTGTGTCCCTAGAGAACCTCTCGGCATGGCATGTTATAGTTTACTTATGAATTAAGCTGCATTAAGTCTTCTTTTCCCTCAAATGTTCTGAAGGTTCCAGAACTGATAGAATCGTGTTTTCCAGGCGAGAAAAGGTTGCAATAAATCCTGTGAAGTCCAGAATCTGTGAGTTGCCTGGCTCAGGGAACGATTCCTCAAAGATTGGTTACATCAAGCTTACATCATTTACTCAAAAGGCATCTGGTAAGAGAAGTCATTTGTATTTTATTGCTAGGGCAACTATACTGTAGTATGACACTCTGATGACAATGTATTCTAATAATTTAAACAAAAAACTGCCTTCGTTCATTCTACTATCTGCACATCATTTTAAATGAACAATATGCCTAGGGCATTGTTTTGTATCGTTCTCAGTCGTCAAGGGACGCCTTGAGGACATGCTTATCTTATTATGAGAATTACGTCTTTTGCAGGTGCTGTGAAGGAAGCTATTGATTCTTTAAGGAGCAACAGCGTTAATGCCTTTGTGCTTGACCTTCGGGACAATAGGTGATTAATTTTCACTTTTCAGCAGTTAAGTTTACTCTTTAGCACACCTCTTGAACTATGGATCTTGTTACAGTGGTGGTCTTTTCCCCGAAGGAGTTGAGATTGCCAAGATTTGGTACGTGCCATTTGGGTTTTTTCTGATGTGTATTGATGCTTTTATTTTCATTGTTGGTATAATATGACACAATGGATACTCCAAGTATATTACATCCGTAAAATTACAAGGTGGAAAAAATTTTAGGTGATATAAGTAGTCACTTAGCATTCATCACGTCCTTCTTCCATGTATATCAAATTGGTTCACTGAAACATTCCCTTTTTTACTGCTGTAAGTCACATTTGCATTGCATAGTACATTGAACTGCATATGCATATAATAAAATTTTATTATGGTGATTTATTTTTTCTTTTAGAACATGAAACCATCTTTCGCTAAGATGAAAGAAAGTATAAGGAAAAGGCCCTACACAAAGAGCGGCAGTGGCCCAAACAAGGATATCTTTTTTTTAAAAAAAAAGAAATCTTAGAAGATGCTTCCATAGTTGAGAACAAAAAATAATTTCTAGGATCTCTCATCTAAAAAATTCCTCTTATTTCTTTCGACTCATAAATTTCAAAAGTAGAGAAAAAAAAAGCGACTTGGCAAAGAATTGAGCTCCTATCATAATGAGAGTTGATGATGACCTGCACGACTTCATCATATCCCTGCACTCTCTAGAAGAGCCTAACTGATACCAAGCATAGCCAAGAACTTTTCCTAAATTTCGTGGCAAGGTAACACCTGATGAAGATCTTCATTTTCTCTCATATCCTACACAATTAACTTGGGGCTTAAAACCACCGAAGATCTTTGAACAAACCCCATGTTGTTTATCCTCCCCCAGGTCACCGAACAAAAAAAATTCCATGATCAGTTTCTTCCAGATTTCAGCCTTCTAGAGTGAGATGAAGAAATAGGAGGGATGTGGATTTGGATGAGCGCAAAACGGGATTTGCTAGAGGAGATTATTGCTGGAAGGCAAAATGAGAATCACTTTGCATTTAGAGAGAGAAGGTCTCTTGTAGCAACAAAAGAAGGCTAGACCTTGGAACATGTAAAGGTATGTAAAACGGAAATTAGTTTCTAGGGATGGTAAGAAAGTTGCTCGAAGAACTAAAACTGAATCAACAAACACCTCGGCTGAAGTGTGTTCTTCTCAAATAGGCAACGGAACAAAATTCAAAGGGAATCAAAATCAATACAAGCTGCACTCCAAAAGCCAAATGACCCACACCAACTCAAGAAAATCAAGACAAAAACAAGACTGTTAACCTTTCTCGTGGAAGGAAGGTGCTCGATCAACACCCTCTGTTACAAACCAAAACAACCCAAAAGTCCTAAAAGCTGATCCACAAAGAGCAGGTAAAATCTCAAATGCAAAGCAGATGATCAAAGCTCTCTTCCTGCCTCCTACAAAGAACAAACCATCAAGGCCATAACATTATGGAAGAAAACCTTTGGATGTGCTCTTGAGTATTCACTCTCCCAAGCAAAACTTGGTTGTGTAATGACAGCCATATTGGCCCATGATAGTCTTGTCCCACAAAGAATCTGGCTTTTGAAGGAAAAGTTCCATTATCACTTGGGTAAATCAGTTAGTTTTCTATGTGCTTGATTCCTTGTGACCCTAGCCAAAATTCTTGTGAAATAGATTGTCCGTTAGTTTTTTTAGATATTTAATGAATCAATTAGACAATACTTATTAGGTGATTTGGGTGTTGTGCGTGTGTAAGATCAATCATTTCATCTTTTCGCTTCTCCATTGATCATTTCATTTACTATTTGATTATTATTATTTTTTTTTAAATTTCAGATCTCAATAATTCATCATAGTACTTATTACTTAGATAAAAGAATATAAAAAGGTTGATAAAGTTGGGTCATGTAGAATTATAGTAGCAAGTATGATATAACACTTTGTAGCCTGGTTTCATATCATTACCTCTTGCTTCGTATTCAGGTTGGACAAAGGTGTTATCGTCTATATTTGTGATAGTCGTGGTGTTCGAGATATATATGATTCAGATGGAAGTAACACTATAGCAGCTTCAGAACCTTTAGCTGTGTTGGTAACTTCCAGCTCCATTCTCTTTCTAAACAAAGACCCGCAATTATCTCTCAACTCATCCATTGTTACTATGTACTTAATCATTATAACCTCTTTAGTTACTCAAATTTAAGTTGATCTTTAGCATTCCATTAAAGCTGATTTCCATACATGGATTCCGCATTTTCTTCAAAACAGATCCGTCCCTTCTACATCATTCTTTGCAGCATTTTCTTCTTGTCTTTTATCTGGACATTTGTAAAATATAGTTTACTGAAGAATGTATCCCTCTCTAACTTTATCACGATCCTTTTAATGTAACGAATGTATTAGGTGAATAAGGGAACTGCTAGTGCGAGTGAAATACTAGCCGGAGCATTGAAAGATAACAAGCGTGCTATGTTGTTTGGAGAACCAACTTATGGTAAAGGGTGAGAACTTCTAGCTGCAGCATAAAACATAACAAGATGCAATATCCATATTCTTAACAAGGATTCACGTCCTTCTATGCAGCAAGATTCAGTCAGTCTTTAAACTATCCGATGGTTCTGGCTTGGCTGTTACAGTAGCTCGTTACGAGACACCAGCTCACATCGACATCGACAAGGTCTCTCTATCACTTATCTACACGCACATAAGACACTTGTCATGAGTTCAAAGTTCTTAATGCACAGATATTTTGCAGGTTGGAGTGATTCCAGACGGTCCGCTACCTGCATCATTCCCCAAGGATGGAGATGGTTTCTGTAGCTGCTTCGAGGACCCTGCTTCGTTTTGTAATATCAACAGGGTACAACTATTTTCAAGATGATTTTTTTCCCGTGAATTGATATTATTTGACTTGAATGGTCAGTTTAGCCTATCTTGATTGATCAAAATTATTCACAAAGTTGAATACAAGCACAGTACATTTGATTTATACTATAATGAAATTCTCAATCGCTTTTTTTTCTTTTTTTTTTTTTTTTTTTTTTTTTTTTTGTCTTTGTCCAAAACATAAAATTCCTGATTCTTTCGTTGCTTTAATTAACCAAAGAATTGATGGAAAATCCAATAGACCAATTAAGGATAATTTGAAAACTCGAGGAGGTTCTAAAGACAGATGCTTACACTGTACATAAGAATGGTATTGAACTTCTTATTCTATCCTCAACAATATGATCAATTTGTTGAGGTTTTTTAAACAGCTAAAATAGTGAGTAAAAATTTGATTAGTATAGAAGACTATAACTACAAGAGCATTCATCTAAAGCATCTTAGTCCATGAACCCAAAAATGGAAAAACAGCAATTAACAATCTCAACAACAAGGGAGTATCACTTTTCTTTTCTCTCCAATTCAACTTGCCCTTCTCCATTGTTGTGCTGCTTTGTTTTTTGGCTCTAACCCCAGGTTTTGGCTTTCTCTCATTTCCAACTCCATCAAGATCCTCCCATCCACCAAAACTGTTCCCGTTTCTGCCCTCATTTCTAACTTCACCACCATTGCTACCAACTTCCCATGACTGATATCCATAGCCCATCTTTCCATTACCTTCCACATTTCCTCTAGCTACTTCTTCTTCGTCATCTTCTTCCTCTTGAACCCGACTAGTCCTAGTACTGTAAAATGGTCTCTTCCTGGTCTTGCTTCTAGTTCTGCGTTTCGGCTTCCTTTCTGGTGTTCCCCACAGCTTCTCTAGTGCCAGAGCTATGATTGATTGGCCTAGTGGAAGGGCTAACGCCATTAGAAAAGCTTTTGGTCCTGAGTTTAACAGCAGTGAGATGATTATGGGTGGAAGTGTCCAGCCGTAGGATTTGAATACCTGCACTAACCAAGTTCGAAATGAAATAATATACTACAAAACACACAAAAAACCAAGGGAGACCCCCAAGAAACTATCCAAAGTGACTCTAATCCAACCAAAAAAAATCAACCTAAAGATGATCATAGTTACAATAGAATTTTCCAATTAATTATACGAACAGAAACCTCTCTAAAAAATCCTATTGCGACTAAAAATTGCCGTTCTCCCAAAAAAGTGAACTTGGGAGCACCTCTGGGTAATTTCATCAAACACTTCCTGTGGAAACTGAAAACTCTCCTTGAATTCTACATTAACTAATACCCATTGAAGGAAACTAGAAACGAAAAGAGAACAATAAAGAAGCATCAAAGGAATACGAGGATTAGCTTACCTTGAAAATCCAGACACTATCGATGACTTCATCCAAGATCCCAGAAGGTTGGTCTTCGAAGTCCGGCGCCGGGTCATCGGACCACCAACGTCGACGGTTCTTACGGAAGCGAATACCGGGATCGAAGCCTTGCTGTTCATCGTCTTCGAAGTCGGGTTCAGAGTATTGATCTCTGCGTCTGAAATTGTGGGAGCCGAAGGTTTCAGCATTGGGGTCGGGAGGACGGTAGTGGAGGAGTGTAGAAGTGAAGCGGAAGGAAGAAGATGGGAAGGTCCGCCATGGAAATGGAAATGGATGAGAAGGATGAGGAAACAGGGCCTTCATTACGCCACGTTATCCCTTTTGTTTTTGTTCTCTCCCCTTCTCTGTTAAAACCTTCTTCCATCATCTTCTTCTACATGCCGTCAGTACAATGTTCGCTCGAAAAAGAAAATATATAATTGGATCGATTTAATACAGGATTTTTTTTAGCACAAGCGAAAACATTTACACATAGGTAAAAAAACCCCAACATGGCGTAATTAATCAGCACACGTGTAAAAAAAATGATTTTATACTCGATCTAGATGAGTATAAACTATTTTGTACCGTCTGAACATCTACGATCTTGTATCGAACCGAAACTATTTATTAGTGATAGTGATCTATCTCTGTCTATCTGGGATAGACAATCGTTTAGATATTAGTCCATGAATGATCTGATCATGTACCAATATCATTTAAATACTGTACTAAGAAAACAAAAAAAGATGATGAAAAATGAGAAAGAAGAAAGAGGAAATGAAGAAATTAGTAAATATTGATGTAACTAAACATAATATTATAAAATGATGAATAATAAATAGTACGAAGAAATTAATAATATGAAGAGGAGATGAATAAATTACAAAGAAAAAGAAAAAGAAAAAATGGTCGGACAAATCTGAAATTTATAAAAATATCATGAATTTTTTTATTTTGTTACATTTTTTTAACCATTAATATATGTTTTTTAATATATCAAAATAAACCAAAATATTTAGAAATACGTGGTTACAACAATTTTCATCAATTTTGTTATTAAGGCTACTATTCATTTATTTTCTTTGTAACGATTTAATCTTTGAACATTAATAATCAATAATATTGTTCTTATACTTTACAAATTGTATTGATTTACTTTTTAACTTGATAAACTAACCGAGAATCAAATCTAATTGTGAATTATTTGTACTAGTTGTTAGGTAATGCATCTGGATACTTAATTTTGATGAAGGTTGTCATGATAGGTGACTATTCTCATTATAGTTTAACTTACTGTAAATTTAGAAGAAACTAATCCTTACTAGTTTGTAAATATTATTTCTTGCATTTTTCAATTAACTACAATTAACATCATTTGATAACTTTTATTTGCTATAGTTTTTACTATTTATTGTAGTTTTGACTATTTATCAATTTTTTTTATTCTTTACTACAATGTTTACTGGTTTCTTTCCAAACTAAAATAGTTACATTTAAAACGTATACTATTATAATTCAAGTTAAAATAATCTATATTCTTCTACAGTTTCTAATTGGTCTTTGAACATTCAATTTTCTTATCTAGTAGGTATATGAACTTTTAGTTTTAGGTTTGAAAATCCGTTAACAGGATTTTAAATGTTTTTTAAACCAATTGATTTGTTAGAAATAATTTTGAATTTTCCACCAATGATATTTTAAATCTAATCTTTTTTTAAAAAAAAACAGAATATCATTTTAAACAAAGAAATAATTACATCTCATCCCCGATCACCATATCCATCCAAAATGGAAGGTCATCAAACTAAAGGACCATATCATAAGAAAAAGCAAAAGAAGCAGGATTATGAGCAACCCTGTTACTCTTTCTTGAAATATACTCGAGCCCTCTCACCTTCAATCTGGATATTAAGGAAGTGTTTGGTAATGTTCTCATTTTCCATTTTCCGTTTTTCGTTCCCTGTTTTTGTTTCTACTTTTTTTAGAATGAGAAGCAGAAAACGTTACCAAACACCTCCGTTTCTTAAATGTCCAGTTGGGAGACCTAAAAAAAGGATTACTCTTTTTTAGGGAAGAAAGCTATTGTTCGTTGCAGTAGGTGTGGTCAAAGAGGCCACAATTGTAGATCTTGTAAAGAACCCCTACAACATTAAGTTCCTATTTTAGCATTTTTTCTTTAGTTGTTAGTATTTTTTCTTTAGTTGTTAGTATTGTCATATTGAGTAGTAGATTTTGTTTTGACATTTTAAGTTTAAACTTTTCTATATTTTTTTAAGTGAATGATAGTGTTTTCTATTATTCTTGAATTTGTTTGGTTATGTATGAGAAACTGTTTTTATGTGCAGTCTTGAACTTCATGAGATACTATATTTAATTACACAGTATTTGTAAATATTTCCAAAGGGTGCATACAATATATATTCCATCTTGTCTGTGCTATTGTTTGTTTACAACATAACATGTCACAACCCGTCGTGCAAAGGCTCTTGCTTACCCTGCGAGATGCGGCATGACTTGAGTATTCTTGATGCATTAATTAAACGCCAAAGACACACTCAGCTTGAGGTCCTTTATGCTTTGCTTAGTCCTCTAGATTCTTAGCTTAGAAAATATGCTTTTAGGTGACAACCAACTTAAACACAAAAGAAGTAACCAAAATAGACTTTTATTCCTTAAACCACAAGTTCTACAACTAGCTTTACAATACTTAACAGAAAACATAAATACAACACTTGAGCTTTAAACTAAGACGCCTAGCAGCTCTTCCCGCCTAGCAAGCCCTTCAACCTTTTCCTTACTTGGCCATAACGCCTAAAACTTGGAAGATAAACTTTAAAACATAAGTCAAAAAACTCAATGAGGTTTTAAGAAATCATTTCACGAAATACCTTTTGTCAACAGCATCAAATCACATAATCTTTCATTTGCAATATCATATCATTTCTCAAATGCATTGCATTTCAGATGTATGGCATCCACCTAAGTATATTGAGTTTCCAACGATACTTTATTGTAGTTTATTTGTATTAAATTCAACTCTCATTGATTTGCAATTAGAAACTTTTATGTTTTCATAATCGAGAATTGTTGTCTTATATTATCATTCAGGGGTAAAATACATTATCTGTGAAATGTAACCAAAGTTACCTTACAATGTATTTCCTTCTATTAAATTGTTGTCTTGAAGTATGGTACATTTAACTTATAGTGTATTTCAACGGGTAGACGGGTACCCCAACACTGCCTTTGAATTTAACACTATTAAATACATCTCGATTATTTGAAATACTTTGGTAGATGCTATTTTAACTTAGTGGATTTCTACAGGTAATATGTATGCACACACATAATTCACACACTAAAGATATGTTAACTAGTATTTTGTAACACTCGCTGTTACAAGAAACTAATGTTCTTACCTTAGAAATCAATAAAGAGAAACATTATCTTCTATAACTTAAAAAAGTCAATTTCCTTTATGTTTCTTCATTGATTCATAAAGAGATACACAGTTCAAATAATTTTTCCAAATTAAACGATTGAACCTCCTTCATAAAATTCATTTAATTAAACTAATCTCCCAAAATAGAAGTTCATAAAATTATATAATAAGAGAAGTTTAAGTTCAAAGTAACTAGTATGTTGTGGTAGTTTCAAGCTTGGCTGAGATGCATGTTAAACGATGGCATATTCGGAGGTGAGTTGGATGTATTTTCCCTCTTACTAGATTTATCCATATATCGAATGTCGTTCTATATTAGGCTTCTCCACTCTATACTTTTTATCCTTTGATTGGCCATTTGATTTTTTCTATTTTCGACCATTTTTTTTAACTCTTCCTTGATTGTGTTCAGCTAATTACAATAAACAAAGATTTATTCATCTTTAACATTTAGATAGGATAGTTAATCTTTTTTAAAGATGATAGATTCTTATGTATAAGTATAAAGTACAACTTTCGTCGCACGATTATTCGCATTAATATTTGATAGCCTATCCTCATTTTCTAACTTTCTTTTTACCTATAAATTTTCAGAAGAAAATGGGTTATTATAATCTCAAGGAAAGCACATCACTACATTTATATTAGTTTCACAAGTATCACCTTGGTCTTTTTTCTGTCTCTTTTGTTGGGCCTAAGGATGGTTGTACTTTCTTAATGATTTTGGCAATTGAATTTAAAGAAAAAATGACCCTGTGGGTAATTTAGTATTTGCCATCAATTATTTAGCATTATGGTAAAAAAAAAATATATTAATGGTGTGATATAGTATTATACCATTTTCTCTGGGTGTTGTTGTTTTGTCCTTTGTAGTTCATCATAGATTTACTTCTTGTTTATTGAACTTATGAGTTTGTTTATTTCCTCATTAGCGTCTTCATTGTCCTATATATGACAATATTAGGTTTGTCAATTACCTTGTATCTTGATCGTTCTCCTCTTTTTTCGATTGTTCGTTTGTTTTGTCCGACGTTTTGGTTGTATTGTCTTCTCCTTCTGGAAGTCATGATCTTTGATTTGGATATTCCTTTCCTTCATCATCTTTGTCCTTATTAGTTTTTTGATGTACAATTGGGGCATCTTATTTCATATCCAATTCCTTTTCTTCTTCCTTTTCTTTTTGATCCTTCTCGATCCTGTCTAGATGTTGCTTGAAGTCTTTTGGTGCCCGGGTAGAAGATTATAATGTATTTTATAATTATGTGAGCTACATCCATTCTTAAACATATACAATTACACTGTATTTTACATTTATACCATATACTGGACAGTTTCCGGTGCATTTGAACAGCTAGCTTGTTGATTCTTCATGTGTTCAAAAGGCTATTCAACGTGTGTCCCAGGTCTTCAAACCTTTTATTCATGTTCTCCTGTATAAACTTCAAGGATTCAAACCTTCTTCCATTTTTTTCCCATTGTTTCTTAGCTTTTTTCAATTTGTTCTAACAATTTGTTCAATCTATCAACTTGAGAAGTAGAGGGCATATCTCTATTCAATGACATTTAAGCAACTCTTTCCACTAGTTGACTCCTTCTGTTTTCTCCTTTAGCCTCTTTTACAATTCTTTTTCATTTTCAAGGAACGGTGTAAATTACGGCATTATGGCTTCATCAAGTGTTACAAGCAGTGGGCATATTTCAAGTTGTTACCATAAATAAAAATCATTTAGTAAGTTAGCAAAGTAGTATATAATGAGTGGTATTTACTATTGACACAAGAATTGTTGGGATTGATGCCCTAAATTCTTGTGGTCTTGTAGTTTGTAATTGTATATATTATACAAACATTTTATTTATCTAATAAAATAAAGTGTGTTATTTTATTTGACATTTAGTTGCATTAACCCACAAAACCCATAAACTAACATCCAAGGTTATCTTATGTAACCTAAACATGTATGTGGAGACATACAAGTGGATCATGTTTAAATGATAACCTAAATGGTCTGTAGTAGATGGATAAGGCTGGATAC
>CM046887.1:2475816-2533536 GCA_025688845.1 Cucumis hystrix
AATATTTTTCCTTTTAAACAAAACAAAAACACAAAAGCCCCACAAACTCTCTGTTGTTTTTTCTATCTTGAGGATAACAAGGAAGACTTAGTGGTGTTCTTCTCGTGGTGTTCTTTGGGAGATTCGAGAATTCTTAGGAGGTTCTACAAAGGTTAGTTTTCTTTTCTTCTTTTCCACCATAGAAGCATGTTTAGGTGTTTTCTCTGTGTTTCAAGTTGAATTTCTTTTGCACAACGTTCACACGCTTCCGCTATGGGAATTCCATTCCTTCAATTCCATACCATTAGAGACTCAAACACTTTATGCAACCTAGTTGATTATTCTATGCACCTTATTTAATATTCTTCTTGCAAGGAAGTTGGGTGGAAAACTCAAGGTTGGTATTTCGTATGCCCAAGCTAGGATTGAGAATATAAACCCTTCCATTGATATTTCCGTAAGCTCTTTACTACATACAACTATTCATAAATTCAACTAGCAGATCAAATGTCACCCTACCCCATGGGCAGTTGTCAAATAATTCGTCATCATCCACTATAAAGATATGGTCTCAGTCTATATATAGGTTACCTTGTTTCTGTATCCGAAAGCTGTTAAGAAAATAGAATTTTTCCATCTTAAGTCAGTTATCATTGGTCCCAACAGTGCTTACATTAAACATCACGTTTAGGTATTGCCTTGTAACAGATTCCAAACTCTCAAAATATATTTTCTTTAAATGGTCTCCCCCCTCAATATCTTTCTTTCTCACCTTTCGTATTTCTCTACAATTCAAGCTTGTTATTAATGTGAATTCCCTCAAACCAAATTTCAGCACCTACACCCATCAAGAAATTTAGTTGAGTTGTTGACTTGGGTTTGCACATTCTTTGGATAAGGTGGAGTAGGAGTTGTGATGAATGATTTGTAATGGAGAATCCATGAAATGTCCAAATATCCCTTATTTGAACTTGTTTGTCAATGTTTTTCCTATGTTTTCCTTGATCTTTTCGACTACAGTGGTTTTTGTTTGCAAATTTATTTTAAGGGGTTCGTTGCGCTTTGTAGAGCACGTGAGGTATACAGAGTCCTAATATAACACCATGATTGAATACCACATTTGAATTCACTTGATAACGCCCCAGACAAATCAATTCCCCAAAACAGATCAATGACAAAGTTAAGTTGAAATTAATCAATATGTAAGCAAACTATCAATGCAGCAAACAGTATAAATACAATGTACTTCAAATATATATTAGTGATTTCACCTTAACATATCCTTGTAACGACTCGAACTTTTAAGCTAAGTAAATGTCATTACTCAAAAGACATGTGACAAAAGACACTTTCTTGAAAAGTGGAAAACTAAACTTTTTATCAAATTAATTATCCAATAAATATTCGAAAGACATAAAATCGACAAGACCAATAGAAATAATTTGAAAATGTGACCCGTGGGTTCTAAAAATTCTTTTAAGAAATAAAAATAAACAAATTAGACAAAAACTTAAATAAGGTTTCTAAAACCAAAATACTGGAAAAACTGATACATAGACGTGGAAGCAAAACTGAGTCTCCATATGGCATATCACTGACCCTTTCTGTCACTCGCCAGCTTTCTAGATCTTCTACCTTTGCCTAAAATATTAAACATAGAAAAGAGTGAGTATATAAATATACCCAGTAAGGGACCCACTACTAGTCCCGCTAGGTGATCTGTTAACTTCCTGTTAGAAACATAATAATAGTGTCGTGAGTTCAATGGTGCTCCTGAGCGAGTGAGATTATACGAAAAACCCCTAATCATACGAGCGATCCCGTAGAAACACACTCATAGTCATGTGAGTGGACTGGGTGGTTGTCATGTTTCGTTAACCAACGGCGCCGAAAACTTGGGTTAGGGTGACACGTAAGTTAACTTAGGACTTGAGGAGTTAACTAAATACACAATTAATTCTATGTGATAAGTCATTGGTCATGATCACTATGCGAAGTACTCACTATGTACCTCTTTATCGTGTAACTACTAAGTTCTTATTGAGTACAAGTTTTCCTACTGCTTGTCCAAGTGCCAGCGAAGCAATATGTTTACCTGGGTTATCTAGAGTCGAACATAAGAAATTTCTATCAAAACTTAGTTCTAGAATCTACTAATCAATTAGGCAGTATAAAAGAATCAATTAAATAAAGTATAAAAGAATCAAAATCATAATTAAAACTACTTATGTACGCCTAAAGAATTTGTAAAGGGGAGTAAATGGATGCAAGATGGAGATGCGGACTAACTTGTATGCAAGAAAAAGGTGAAGGAAGGTCTACGTATTATTAGGCGATTAAGCAATGCGAGAGCTTCGATGCGATATAACTTGGTTAACCAGCTTATGATTAAAGCGAGCTTCTCTCAAAGTCTTTATATCCCACACTTGCTCACCTTTCGAGATGGAAATGACTATGCTTGATTACACGAGATATATCTAGAAGAATTCACTTATAATACTTATAGAACTTCACGATTAAGAACAGCAACCTCTCGGTGCCTAATGTTTACACTTGTTCACCTTTCAGGACACAAATAATGGAAGTTATCTTGCAAAGTGGAGTTTGTCTCCAAACTCCTCCTTACACGCATTAGCCTTATCCTTTCTACTTGCCCTCTCAGGTAGTTGGCAATTGACGCTGGTCAAGCGATGAACATAGCTCAACTAACAGGACAAGAATTATAAGTTAAACTTCTTATCAAGAACTTATCACAAACCTAACTACTAATAACAATTGACAAGTGAGAAATCAAGAAGTGATAGATTGAAAAGGTATAAACATGTAATATATTTAAAGAATGTAGGCCTTCGGCCATTGTACAATATGAACAACATATATTACAAAGAAGCATAAAAATGGAGAGAAAAGAGAATGATAAATATTACAAGTAAGGGGACAAATGGAGTATGAATTATTCCCTACTCAAAAGCCAAACTCTCACTTTTACAACTGATCAGAGAAAAAGAAGAAAACTTTTACAGACTGTGGAAACCCTATTCCTTTCCACCTCGCTCTAGGGATTGGCCTATTTGGCCTTCGGTCGGTCTACTCAGACTTCTAACCATCTTGGTCCATTCAAACATTTTCTCTTTGGTGAATGAAACTTTTTATAGGCAGCGTTTTGCGGAAACTTATGTTCTTTTGACATTCCAGCGATGTGCGTTTGAAGCTGTCAGTGTCATGTCACATCATCTCCAACTGCTATTCTTGTCTTTTAGCCAATTGCTTCTCGCGTGGTGATTTGGTTTTCTCGCCTATTCTTCTCGCGAAAGGCTCTGCGATTTGCTAACTTCTTCTTTTGTTCATAAATCTGCATTTAGACACTAAAAGCGGGGTAAAGCAGACATGAAGCTTTATGTAAAGTGTATTTCTAAATAATTATGTGTTTACAACATAAGTTACACATTTTTGTATCTTTACCATGCGTTTCGGTCCCATTATTCTACTTAAAAGGCCATAATAACTTGTATTTTTACAAGTTATCAACGAATGATCATAGATACAAACTGAGCGAGATCGTACGAACACCCCTAATTGTGTGCGTGACCCATAGGAACACCCCTAGTCTTGCAAGTGCTCGTAGGTACACACTTCTAAACATGTCTGTGATACGTAGGTACACCCCTAATCGTGTGAGTGGTTTCGTTGAAACACCTCTAATCGTATGAGTAACCCGTATACATAGTAAAAATGTTCCATAACCGTGCATGTGATCTATGGGTACACTTCTAAAAATCATGTGAGTGGTCCTGTAGGAACACCCCTAGTTGTGCGAGTGACCCCGTAGATAGGATCACAATATAGGTGAGGTAAAAACTCAACAAACAAGGTTAACAGACACACCACAGTTCAAAGCATGTAGCATATCATAACATGACATGGATATCAATCATAACATTCTTATCATGTGATTAATATATCATGTGTCATAACATATCAGTCATCAACATCAAAACATTATACATCTTAGCTACATTAATGCATTAGGAAAAATGCATGTGAGCTCTTAAAGTTTAACTCGAAGGTCTAGTAGTATAATCTCTTACCTGAGATTAGCCAAACAAAATACTTCCTAACTAAGAGTAAAAATTCTCCAATTAATTCAATCCAAAAATTGAGGTTGAAACCAATTCAACCTTGATGGAAAAAATTCATCACTTAAATCTTCAAGCTTTACCAAATGGACCTTCCAAAGGCATGCAACCAAAATCAATTTCAATAATAAACTTAATGTGGTGTCTTAATTAACCTTTAATGGGTATTGATTTTGAATTATTTTTTTATAAATAATGTGATTTTTGAAAGTAATGTCAAAAATAGGATAGGGGCAAGACTATTGACAAAAATAGGTGTTTTTGGGCCCGTCCACGACTTCAATGAAGCGTCCGTGTGGGCCCACGCCTTTTTCTTTTTTCATTATTCATACATATATTATAAGTGGGTCCCACACATTCTTCTTTTTCTCATTATATATATATATATTAAATATTTCAATTTTAAAAATATCTTTTCTTATTAAAATTAATATCAACTTTTCAATTTTAATTTATTCTTTCTCTTTTTTTATTTTATTTATTTTTTCTTTCTTTCTTTATATATAGGGGCATTTTTAAAAATAGCAAAATAAATTAAAATATCTACAAGCTATAGCAAAATTTTGGATTCTATCAATGATAGTCTTCTATCACTATAGCATATCAGTGTCTATCAGTGATAGAATTCTCCGTAAGTTGTAAATATTTTGTAAAATTTGCTATTTTTAAAAAAATTTCTTATATATATATGTTTATATATTAAATATCTAAATATTTAATATTCAATTTTTCTTATTAAATTCATCTTTTCTAATTTAATTTAATTATTTCTTAATCAAAATTATACATATATTTTTTTAATTTTCAATTTTTTTAAAAAACACATATATTAACAAAATATGTTATTAAAAAATATATTAAACAAATTAAAATAGTAAAAATAATAATTGAGATAAGTGGAAGCTTACTCCAAAATAATAATAATAATAATAATAACAACAATTAAAGTCACCAATGCACATTGCTCACGTGGGTAATTGGATAAAAAAAATTAATGTTTATGGCAAAAGAAAAAAGAAAAGAATAGTTAAATAATTTAAAACTGATCGATGAAAATTATGGTTCGATTGCAAATTAAATTTAGAAAACTTAACCTAACCAAATTAGGATATTAGTACGAGGGATTTATTGTTGTATATTATTAATTTAATACTAACGATGAATATATTTTTTGAGATATTTTCATATATATATATATAGGAAAATGATTAATTTGTTTAGATAACAGTTTTTTTTTTTTTTTAAGGAATTAGTTTTATTTCAAAAGGAGCAAATTATTATTTTTTTGGTAATATAAATAAATATATATATCCATATATTGAGAAAGTTACTTATAAATTAAGGTCTTTTAATATCTTAAAATTGACTCAAAATAATAAAAGTAAATTTAATGAAAAAAATTGATACAAAATAAAAAAAGACTTTAATAAAAAAAAATTGAAGATGGAAGATTGAGATATTTAATATAGGAGAATTTTTAAAAATAGTAGATTTTACAAAATATTTACAACGTATAGCAAATTCTATCACTGATGGTCATTGATATTCTATAGTGATAGAAATAGTGATAGAAGACTATCAGTGATAGAATCCAAAAATTTGCTATAGCTTGTAAATTTTTTAATTTATTTTGCTATTTTTAAAAATACTCCTTTAATATATATATATATATATATTTAGAATTTAAGAAAGAAATATATTTTTAGAATTTGAATATTTAATATATATATATATATATATAATGAGAAAAAGAAGAATGTGTGAGTCTCATGCATAATATATATAAATAATGAAAAAAAAAAGAATGTGTGGGACTCACGTAGACATTTCATTGAAGTTGTGGACCTCATCCCCAACTTCACCCAAAAATAATTATTTTTGTCGATAGTTTTGCTCCTACCATATTTTTTTACATTAATTTAAAAATCACATTATTTTTTTTAAAAAAAAGTTCAAAATCCAACTCAAAACACTCACATAACTTACCAATCTTAACCAAAACCGGTGGGGCGGCGACAAAAGGTTATCTTAATTCAGAAGATGAAGAACCTTTTCCTTTTTCTTTTATTTTTCAATTTAAACATTTCAATGTTATTTATAAACTCAAATAATAATAATAATAATTTTCTTTTCTTTTGGAATATATAATATTACATATATTTTTATTCTCATTATCTTTCTTCAATAACTCCTTGAATGCACAAAATTTTAAACAATTATAACCATTAATAATAATAATATTTATTTGTTATTATTATTATTCTTTCACCAAAATATATAATAAACATATATATTTATTTAAACTCTTATCTCATATCCTAATTAAATCTATATCTTTTCTCGTCCAATCAAATCAACCATCTCTCCTCATTAATTATCTTCTTTTAAAATAAATCTTATTCATTCTCTTTTCTCATATTTACCCAATCATAACAACTTTTCTTCACAATCAATGTTTATCTTTTTCCAAAAGAATAAATTATCTTCCACAATAATTAATTTGCCATAAACAAAATTATCTTTACTTTTTCCATAATAATTATATATGTATAACCACATATACATATAATTATCAAATCTCTAACAAAAATTTTCATTCTTTAATTTAATTAAATAAACATTTAAATTATTTAATTAAATTCAATCTCAACGGCACAAAAAAATTCAACTTTACTAATTAATTAAATATTTAACCAACAAATATTTAATTAATTCTAATTTTACAATACCATCGATTATTTCAAATAAACGTGCAATAGTTCCAACATAATTAAATAAAATTAAGATAATTAAATTTATATTACTTTAATTTCTAGTCCTCAATCTATAAATGCAACAAACAAAATAATGACAGGTTTGAGCGAAAATTGAGTAATATGCAGACGAAACACACAAATACAATGTACTTCAAACAATTCAGACCAAAATACAATGTAATTGACCAATTCTAACTCAATTTTTTTCTGTGTCATAGGGGCTTTCCTCTTGCACCTGTTAGATTCTTTGCCGTTTTCCATTTTCTTGCTGCCTTTTACCTATGATTTGTTATGTGTTGTGATTTAATTGATATCTTATATGAAACCTTCTTCCCTTGGTGTATCCTTTGTTCTTGTATTGCCATCTGAAGATTCTTTTCATATCGTCATTGTGTCTTCTTGTGTTTTTGATGTATGGGCTTCATTGTCCTATGTTTCATCTTCTCCTTCTTTAGTTTCGTTTTCTTGTTTTTTTTTTTTTTATCGTCTTCATGTTCATTGCTCCCTTGTTCATTAAGATTCATTGGTTAATATTTGTATTCTTGATATACCAAATACAGTGTACTTTATTAAATGAAGTACTAGAATGTGATATTATACCTTCTCGTCCCTTTGGGATTCTTCCTCTTGCTTTTCCTACGTTTGTTTCACGAATTTTCTTTTGGTAGCCATAACCTACACGTTTACAATTAGGTTGTACTGCTTAAAAATCAAGGCAACAAAGATAGAGTACCAAGCTTTTGATCCTTTGTTTTTTGTGCACCACATTTTCTTCTTTTGTAGGATAATTTTGTTCTCTTTTTAGAAGTTTTAGGATTGTCGCGCTTGCCTCTAGATCCTCACTTGTCAAAGTTATTGGTTCTTTTGTCGTTGGTTTCTTTCAAATTAGTTATTTTGACCGTCTTTAATCTTTTACTCACTTTTGTTCTTCCTTTACTCTTTCACTTTTTTCATAGCTTTAATTTATTAGTTAAATAAACATTTATAAATATTCAAGTAATTTCTGTTATAGTTTGTAGTTCTAGAAAGTAAGAAAAATCTTTCGATATTTGTTAATCTATTAAATGAATAATTAATTCGAAAGTGTATCCTCTATATATAATTAATCATTAAAAAAAGATAGTAATTTAGATTGTATACCCCACAACATTTTGTATTTTTCTGACCTATGAAGTAGTTGTGAAGATGGAGGTCACTGGACTATTTTGTCACCTTCTCATGTCACAATCGACAAAGATTAGAAAGGTCAAAGTGATTGGTTACATTATTTTTGTTGATTGTAGACGATACATGAGTCTATTAATAATTTGTGAACGAAAAAAGAAGAAAGGAGACAAACCTTGTTTTTGCAAGAACCGAAGGTGGATGCCCCCTTTCGAGTGAGATGATGTTCACGTAGTTTAGGTAAAATACTATTACGTTGATGGATGTTTTATGAATGACGTTGTGGGCCACTGATCTTGCGAGAATTCCGACGTCTGAAGCCTCATGTCACTAAGATGAAAGGTTCAAGATGGGCTTCAATAGAGATGAAGAAGACGAAGGAGTTTAAGAGGAGAATTAGGGATTAGAGAGATTCTATGTGTTTGAGTGTTTTGGTATAGAAAAATTCAAGGGTAGAGTTGAAATGATTTAAGTTGGAAAGTGTGATTCAATTATGGAGTATTTTAGGTTTTGAAAATGATTGTATTTGAAATGTAAGTTTTTTTAGTAGAGTGAAAAATATTTTCACATTAGTATTTGTTTCATTTTTTTAAAAATTAATCTTTATCATTTATCGAAAGTAAACCTGTACTAAAAGATATGTATTTTCAAAAAGTCAAAATTAAAAAAATTCTGTTAAAAAAAAGAATTAAATATTTAAAAGATTTATTGACAAGAGATAAGGTAATAAATGACATTTTAAAAACGATAGTTTTGTCCTATTTTAAAATATTGCAAAGTTAAAAGATGAGAGACGATCTATCAAAAGATTCAAAGTGTCCTAAAACGTGTTTGAATCTGATAATAAAATACTACTAAATTTTAATTATACAATGGACTGTTCCCCTAATCTTTGTAATTATAATGGAGCCGAACGCTAGACCAATAGTTCACTGCAACCAACTTGTAGGCATTGAGAAACTTCAAAAGTTAAAACTCTAAAATAACTAGAAAGTTAGAATTTGTTTGAAATGAATATATGTTTCATATGAAAAAAATTTAGAATGCTTGAAAATGTCATACCAAAAGTTGCAACAGCTGCATCACTGTATTGAACGCAAAAGTCCAACCAAATAGTAACCATAAAATAAATTAAAAAAAACTCCCAAATCTCCTTAATGAAAGGAGAGAAGCGTTCTTTCGCTACTTAAAAGCCTTTATCGCGAGAACGACAATCAGAAAAGAATTATCCCCATAAAACCAAGCATCTACTAGTCTTTGTAGCTTAACCAGTTTCCAATCCCCTTCTTCTTCCTCTAAACTTCAACTTAGTTTTTCAAAAAAAAAAAAACATAAATAATAATAATAATAATAATATAAAAATGTAGTTGCTGGATCAAGTGGTTAAATTCTCAAGTAGGCTGTTCATTATAACTGAACTTGGAAGAAAATTCTTCGCGTGGCTAAAAGCTAAATCCTGAATTCTTCAATGCAAAATCAAAATCATGACCAAAAAAGAAAATGAAAAAATTACACTTCATGTCCATCCAATTTAAATCAAAAGTCTGGAATTAAAGGCAAAACAAAGCACATACAATAATCACGACCTTGACATTTGCTTTTTTTTCTTTTTTTTTTTTTCTTTTTTTAATATCTGTATATGTAATTCCAGGTAAAGATCAAATCAAGTAAGCACCATAACAGTTTTAAATTACAAACAGAAAAATACAAGCTTGTACAACAATGGTGCGCCAAACTGAATTTTTGACATGCCTCTGGTAAATTTGCAGTAATACTGAGTAATGATGGAACGATCTGTTCAGCTTTGCTCCGAGCCTAATTGAAAAGCACACGCAAGCACATCCACCCTGAATGATATTTCACTTTAGAACTTACCAAATTTCGAGCTAATTTTTCTCAATCCAAAGCAGAAAATAATTGAAGTTTGACAGAAAACGGGAGACGGAGATAATTCACATTCTGTTTCCTATAGCTGAGAATCAAGACTATGCACATTCTATTGACATTTATATGAAATGTAAATGGAACTTCAATTGTTTCCAGATTCTACTTTAGGTGTTTGACCTACGATGGGACAGGGAAAAGAGAAACAGTTAATAACTGTTTATAAATTAGCCTGTGTTAATACACGGTCGGTACAAAAGAAGTTCATAGTTGGTTCAGAGAAAGTAAAGGAAGAATTGGCAAGGTTATACGGGAGAATTTGAGGGACTTCTAATAAGCTATCTCCAGATTACAGATACCAATTTGTTAGGATCGTCCAGGGATTTAGAGGAAATTTAGAAGAAACATAGACTTTTGGGTTCACTCAAGCAAACAATTCCAAAGTCTTCCCTAATTATGACTTCTTTTTCATTTTATGAAATAAATTTTAATAGCCGCAATTGGAATATTTTATGTGAAATCCTTCTCTAGTTTGGGAGATACCTGATGACATAACCTATAAATTTCATCTCACCCATGAAGGTTATGTTATGTTGATATGTTGTTATCATGCACAATCCTTATACATGATTGATTTATCTGACGTGACAATAGCCGAAAGAAATGGGAGTAATCAAAACCAACATGAAAAGTACAGTTACGAAAAAAAAAACCTTGAGGATGTGAAAGAGACAAACCAGTCAAGCTGCGCCAAATCTCATGTTATGATCGACAATTACTAGCATTCTAGGGCATATGTTGGAACCTACAATTTTAAAAAATTAGAAAAGTAGAAACAAAACAACAGCCTACAATTAAAGATTATACAAAGAGAACTTATGAAATAGATCAGAACATTCAATGGCATGTCGTGTAGAATACACATGATATCTTCTCTCTCAATATAATTAATATATAATAAAATGAGCACTTAGGTTAACATCTAATACATAAGACATTGCAATCCATATGGCATTACAAAGTCACCGTGCCCAAAATCCTCGTGAGAACAAAAAAGAACAAAGAAAAATGAAGATAATCGGAGGCGCAAGAGACTGCAATTGTATTCTTGCAAATCTCTAAGAATTAAGAAAAGTAAGCAGAATAAAACTAGCAGCAGCAGCAGTAGAATTTGATTTAATAGAAAGTTACTGATTTGTTTTGTTGCAAGGGTTTCTTTAGATTGTATTGCTATGGTCATTTGGTTTGGGCTTTGGATGTTTTTGTATTTTCGATTTGGGATTTTGTTGTAACTTTATATTATATCAATGGAAAAAAAATTTGTTCCTCGTTAAAAGAGAATGAATAGAAAATTCACTTCATTATTGCATATACATTTCCAAATGATAATCTGATTCTCCTCGTGACTGAAAATTGGTTCCAACATTCAAGTCAATGGCAACCAATTATATATGAGAAATATGGACCAGCAATATCAGAATATTTTGGTTTGATGAAGAAAGAACATCAAATCAGATTGACAGACACGCCACTCATTTCTACACAGATAATGAAAGAACAAAAAATGGATAATGTGTGTGTATGTATAAATATAACTAAAGTTCAACCATTGCTAACTATTCCAAGTTTTGAACAATAGAGCTAACTCAAGAACGACCCAGCATGCCATCCTATAACAAAAAAGTTATCCAGTAGGTGTATTTCATGCTTTGTACCGCTACTTCATTTCTAGCTATCGTACGGTTCCCGCTAGGTTGGTTGGTAGTGTTCCTATATAGTGGTCTGCCAGTTACTTAACACATCACTAGAAAGGTGAAATTTCATGCAAAAAAGCTATGTTGGTAAGCTGGTACCATGGACATAATACGATATGGTCGTAAGAAGAGGTAGGAAGAAGAAAGCATCCCAAGACTGTTTCCTACCTCAAGCATATTTTCATCGAGAAAACCATACGTTGAATGATTAATGGCTTGGGAACTGTCGTATTGGAGGATTCTCAACTTCCCCTCCTGTATGGACAGGCAAAAGAGACATCAAAGTTGCATTAATACTGAAATATCAGGCAAAATAATTGTATTAAAATGAAAAAAAAAAATCTCTATTGAAAAATATATTTAGAAGCTAACCTTGGTTCCGTAGACTACACCACCTCCCACGGAGGGATGAAAGCATGCCACATTTACCTCATCCTCGGCACTCGGAAGAACCCTCACAAGTTCCATGTTAGAAACTCTGTAAACCTAAGTTTTTCAAAGCAAACTTCAGTCAATTAAGGAACATTAAAAGGTTATATAGATTGATATTAATTGAACATTATCATAAATGAGCAGCAGCAGACGGGGGCAAATACGAAAGTAGCTACAGTGCCATCATATATATAATGTTGTGATTTATGATTGACACCTAATTGAAGACTAAGGAAACAATGCTCGTTTGAGTACAAAACACCATGAGGTTTCCACGATAAAACACCAAATAAAAACTTTCTTGACCGTGTCAGCATTATTGATATGTTGCATATTCTTCAAGAAATTATATATCCAAGAAATACAAAATCCAACGAATTAGGTCTATTTAAAAAGAGCAAATGGCTAGGACTTAATAGCATTGAAACTGCAAAAAAAGACCACCATCCATGTATTATCCTAGAAAAAGAGAATAATTGTTTCCTTTTCAACAAATAAAAAGTTGCTAAAAGAAGTGATATCTAACAATCAAAGTTCACACTTGTATTGCCTTTAACAGAAGAAATACAAGATATTTTTTCCCTTTAACTAGCAAATTTCACAGTAAAAGCTGCGCATATTCATGAATTAAAACTTAATGCGTTACTTTGCAACAAAGGGTCTTTACACAACAAAAAGAGAATTATACTATGCGTATAAGAGCTACTTGTAAATAATGCACCAAAAAATCAGGCGTACACTATATGTCATATAAATCAATTAATATAGCTGTTAAAAGATTAATCCCTCGAAATAATCTCTTATTTCAAAACAACTTGAAATTGTTTTTTCTTTTCTTTATAAGAAACTTCAAATAGTTATAATCAATTGAAAAGGGTGGAAATGCCCTTTGGAACAGAGCATTGTTTCATCACAGCTGAAGAGATATAATACATCTTTTCATTTAGAGCACACGATTAGAAATATATATATCTTTTTAACTCAAAAACATGTGCGTGAGAGGATTCAAACCTTTCTAACCTCTTGGTCATGGTTACCACAATCAACAAAAGAAATGATATCTGCCTCAAGTATAGTGTTTTTTACGTAAGAATATTTACCTCAAGTATAGTGTATATGGGCACAGTTGTCTCTCCATCTACAACAACACTCTTAAGAAGTGAACTATGTCGGCGGCCGTAAGCAAGTAATAGATGTTCTGATGTGGGAGAGAACTGCAATTATTACAAAAAGAAACTTCTGTAAGACTTGGAACTTCGACTTATTTTGGCTTTTCATAATGAAAAAATTGTACCTAAGATGAAATGAATGAAAGAATTAAAAAAATGCCACAAAGCGCAAGGCCCACCAAATATGGAGATTAGAAAGGAAACAAAACAAGAGAAAATAAATCACAAAAAGAGGCCAATCTGTTGGTCAACTAGTTTCCTAGGAGGTTTTTTTTTTTTTTTTTTTTTTTATAAGAAGCTCAGAATTCACTGAGATGAATCGAAGAATTTGTAATCAGAGAATAATCAGCCAACCACAAAACAGGAAAAGACTCCAATGGTTGAGAATAAGATAAACTGACAAAGGATAATTAAAAATTTATTTGGTCAAACTCCTATAAGAAGGCAAACCTCTCAACCTCTCTTTCCAGATTCTCTTATTTGTTTCGTATTTAACAAATTATCGAAGTATTACCAAATGAAGCAACTTGCCAAGCCCAGAATTATAAAGATGTCCCTTTTATGAAAAGGATTTGTACAATTAATTGGTACAAGTATAGACATTGACCTATGCATGAAAAATACACCTGAATTTTTCAAACCTTAACTAAACATTGAACTCAATCCTTCCATTCTCTGAGCCACATTAAGTGTGCAGCAAAAGTAGAACTTCTCACAGTAAACATTATCTTGCACAGCTTGCACTTCACTACATAGAATTTGCAAACTAAAGGCGTAGTAGAAAATGTTTTTCATAATTAGAGAAAGGCCTTCGAGAATTTATGTGTAGAAAAAAAAACTCATGCTAGTTTAAGGTACTCAAAGGAACATAACAGTCATTATCATTAACAAACCTGTATAGATGTTAGACAGTGGGCAGCTCTTATGGCTCTAGATGCTAGTACCACGCC
This sequence comes from Cucumis hystrix, assembly GCA_025688845.1. Classification (NCBI taxonomy): domain Eukaryota; kingdom Viridiplantae; phylum Streptophyta; class Magnoliopsida; order Cucurbitales; family Cucurbitaceae; genus Cucumis; species Cucumis hystrix. The sequence continues at coordinate 2,490,041 of CM046887.1, forward strand.
AAACCTAAGTAAAAAAAAGAATGATGAGAGATAAACTTAGGTTATAAAAAGGAAAAAATATTAACCACTATCTTCAATATTGTGAATTGTGAAGAAATATTACGTTGCCTCCTCCAAAGAGTATATCCGAAGCTCATACATGACTTGCTGAGCAGAAATTGGGTGTCGTGTAGGTGATGTTGCAGCACCAGTTGCATCACTATTAGCATGGCTTTGGAATCCAGGATCAGCTTCCATATGTGGCAACATGCATGCCACACATGCTGCCAAAAATCTCCCACAAGGTGAAAAATGGGCACCCATTTCACTGCAACAACATAATTTGTAGAAAAACTATCGTTAGTGAGACTAGAATCCAAGAATCGAGCAAAATAAATGCTCTGCAACTATACCATATTGTAAGTCTCCGATATAAGGCTACGGCCAGGTATATATGTATTATAACTAGTGGAAAGATACATTCATCAAATGGTTGGTTCCAACGTTACAGGTATGGGAGTGTATAAATATAATAGAGTTAAGAAGCAGAATGATATTGCATGACTGCAACAGAACATACCTACAAAGAACAGCATGCGGAATTATTAACCGACATCTTTCATCATCCAGTGGAGCACATGGATTTTTAACATCATGTGACCATATTCTGAGTTTCACAGTACAAGGCAACTCAGCAGCAGCTACAGCTGCCAAAGAGGCAGCAAGCTCAGATTGAATTCTACTGACAATAGGCTGTGGATCACTTTCATCAGGAATTGAGTTACTCATACTACCACCTTCATCTGAACCACTCACAGGCACAGGCACACGAGAACGCATAGAACGGTGTCTTGAACTAGATCTCCTACCAACTCTGCTTTGGCTAGCACTGGTAGGAATTAACGAAGTAAGTGGAGCATGAATTCCTCCTATATCAGAAGGTGCAGAAGAATTTTCACGAACATCATCACTGTGTGGCCGAAGAGCATGCTGACTAGCTTGACTTTGGCCAATTAACCACCCTTGCAAGAAAGGCAGTTCCCAAGGGTCATTAAAAGGAAAATTTTGATTATTCCTCACTTCGGTCTGCACTTCCATATTCTCTGAAGCATCCCCAGCAGTTTCTGAAACTTCTGTTTCCATTTCACTTGAATAATGATTGGTTCCAGTTTCTTCAGGAACTGGTGATGAGCTATTAGGTTCAATGGGTGATAACACAAGTTCATACTGTCCTGATGGTGTTGAATATGTTAAAAGCCGCACTGAGGCAGAAGGATCAACTCTTTGTAATCTCCCTGCACCAGGATCACCTTCCGTTCGCTGCATGGACATTCTCCTATTTTCTTTAGAAAATGAAGGCCATATCAAGAGAGGAAAGGACATCAAAGGTAGGCCATCCATCAAACTAGAACGATCAGAAGAATGTGCATCAGCAAAATATACGGTAGGAGGTGGATATTGCACATAACCAGGAGACGTTGCTAATGTTATGGCAGATTCTGATGTATCGAGATCATTGACCTTCAGAACATGTTAAATAGAAAAATTAGGATAAGTGATTAGGAGGCAAATTTGAAGGAAATAAAAATAACTCACCTCGGCAGTTAAAAGGAATTGGGCTGCATGCGGATGAAAATGCACAGCACGCAATGACCGCCGTGTCCTTAAAACAATGGTTGGTGAGGGTGTCTCCCCTCTTTTATTGTAGTGCCAAATGTAAAGCTGCATAAAATTTGAGGTCAAAGCCGTATATTAGAATGCACTTGCTCAGGTTTTTCAACATGGCTTTCAGCTTATCAGACACATGAGGGCTCAAGAAGATGATCAAAAGGTTGCTTTTCCATCCGCTTTTTCACAAGAGGGGGGTTTTGATGGCAGCCAAGGTATCAGGGATTTGAGATTTGTTACGGAGTTTGTAGGAAGAAGAAATAGTAGAACTTTTAGATGGTTGGAAAGTAATATAAAGACGTTTGATCCCATGTTAGGGTCAAAGTTTTTCTTTGAATGTTAGATTTTTTAGTCACTACTTGTAAGGTCTCATTTTACTTGATTGGATCTCCAAGTCCTCCCTTTATGTGGGCTCTATTTGAGGGCTTTTTTCTTTCTTGTATTCTTTAATTTGTCGTTTTTATATTAGAAATGATGATAATAAAGAATCCACTGACAGACTTACGTAACTAATTCTCCATTTAAAAATCTCACCTTATGACCTGATGCCACAGCAAGAAGTTCTCCTTGGGCATGGAAAGCTATGGACGCAATGGGACGATCTGCATAAAAGGAGAAGAAGGTTGAGCAATGGCTCATACAAACCATACAAAATTTATAAGTATCCAGCCCTCTTCACAATACTATATAAACAAGTTGGAGAGATATTACAGAAATCACGAGAGCCAATGCATTCTGCAGTGTTTGCATCCCAGAGTCGAACATCATAATCCAAGCTACCACTAGCAAGAATTTCAGGGTACAGAGGATGGAATCTGACCTGAAAGATTACAAGAAGATGCACCCAGTAGATTGGAGCAAACTTGAGTCACACAGATAACTAATAATCAATGAAGCCTTGACAGAAATGTAATTAAGCCACAGTTTCAATATCTGTTGTTAAGAAATAAATATAGCCAATGAAATTGACTTTAACAGAACAAATAAAGGGCTAAGCAATTAACCAAACTATTTTTTATATCTGTATATTTTATAGTAACATTGAAGAGTGTCATACGTCTATCACCAATATGATAAGCTGAAAAAAATGCTTTTACTTACCACCCAAGGGGTTCTACGATGACCACTCAGCACCTTTAAGCAGGTACCAGTTTGGCAATCAATAATTTTTACAGTATGATCTCCACTGCAGGGAACATGAAAACAAAAAGAGTACACAAACAACTTTAAATTGAACATGAAACTTCATTACATCATTGTAGCAAAAAAAATCCGCTAATCAGCAACTCACTGCGTAGAAGCAAGCGTTCTCCCATCAGGGCTGAATGCTGCTGCAATTGTCGACCTTGGAGGAGGCAAAAGAGGACAGTATTTAGCTGAAAGATGCCGTAGTGATTCAGCCTCAACCCTGGCAAGATTCCAATTTTAGTAACATATCCCAAGTGAGGGGCAAAGTAACAGAGAGGAAACATCACAACATCACAACATCAAATGATAGGATAAACAAATAGGCAAAACATTCTTCATTGTTTCATATATTGCATTAAACATTCAGATGCATTATAAGAAAAAGCGCACTACCATGAGATAAGACCCCGTTTAGCATCTCTAGCTGCTTCACATCTTGGCCCAACCAAATCACATTGGCGGTCATGAGAATCTCCCCAAAACCTCCTTGATGCACGCTTCGTTTGAGGTGAAACCTCCCTCTGGGCTAAAAGTTGAAAAACATTACTGACTCTGAAAAAATGAGATAAATTTAGTTCTTAGGAAGAATCAGATTTTCAAAATCCAAGTACTCTAAATATTAAATGAACTATCTAATGAACTATCTGAATCTATATCAGATCAGTACCGGTAGAGTAAAATCCCATTAGCCAGAACAAGTATTTATGCTCCATTTCCCAATAACGATAATGGTAACACTAACCACCCTCACAATAACTAAAGACAAAGCAGAAATTTGTAAAACTTCCAACCATACTCTCAATTTTCTATCACTGGAGATGAGGAATTATCTACATAGTAATCAAAAGGTTCTCTCTTTCATCTAAATGCACACGCCATGTCAAATTAGAGCATTCGATTAACCACAGTAACAGTTAAAGCACCTTTGGTTGCTCCCTCCCATTCCCAAATGCAATGGCAACAATTCCAAGCCAAAATACCAGTACAGTAAAACAAGAAACTAAAACAGCACTTGGAAAGAAAAGAGAAATGAAGAACTTCACATTTATTCAAACTTCTTACGCTCGACGAAAATTTTCAATGTTAACTATCGGGCAGGGAGAAACGCATTAAAATCTCAGAAATTAAGACCCACGATTTAAGCAAAATTTAGATCTTCGCACGACATAAGAAAGAGGGAAATCACCCAGATAATGGAAATAGAAAAATCGCATGAAAAAAAAATGGTTGAGTCCCATCATCACCTTTGCCTGTTGGTGGGGTAGGGCAGAGGAGGGTGAGAAACGTGAGGAGGGAGAGGTGGGGTTGATGTAGAAGGAGAATTTGATTCGTCAAAAGCCCCAAATGAAGCTCTCATCATTTACCAGAAAAAACGTCATGCTCCGAAATTGTGCGGCATTTGGATCGGAAAAGGAGAAATTAGGAGGGAATTAATCCGAAAACAAAGTGAAATGGGGAAAGGGGAAAGGGGACGGTGTTGTATTAATTTAGAAGTAATGATCACCGGAGAAGATGGTGAAATTCAGGTGAGGTGAGGAGAAGGTTGAAATTGGATAGAAAGATCTCCTGCAAGAAGAAGAAGAAAACCTAAAAGAAAAGAAGAAGAACAAGAGGAAGAAGAAGAAGGAGAAACGAAACAGAGATCGAAGACAACAACACCTCCAACGAAAATCAAAAATTGTTTTTGGAAATATATCTTCCTTTTCTTTTTTGTTTCCTTTTAATATTTTTATTTTCTTTCTTTTTCCAAGAGTTTTATTTACACCCGCAACTACAAATCGCTACTTACACCTATGATGCCCTAATTAATTTTAATTCTTTTTTTTATCCAAAATGGTAATATATTTTCTAAAAAAAATCAAATGAAGAATTATAAGAAAATATTTACAAAAATTTTAAAGCAAAACCAAAGTTAATGTAACTCAACTCGCATAATTTTTCACTAATTAAAGGTTTAATCCTCTGCCCCTCCAATTGAAGCTACCATAACTAATTATTCCAATTTTATTATCTTTTATTATACAAAAAATTGAAGGAGTTATTTTCAAAATATATATATATATATATAATATCTACAACAATTTCAAAAAACGAAAAACGTTGCCTACGATAATAAGTACAAAAAAATGTTTCGTCATTAATTACACCTGCATGTAATATATTTTGTAAACTATAGTTTAGATTTGACAATTTTTTCGTACAAGATCATTTATATTTTATTGGGACGAATTTTTACAAAAGTACACGATCATTTATATTTTATATTTGATTTTTTTAAAGATTATTTGGAACATGACTATATTTGTACCCAAGTTTAGATTTGGTCGCAAATCGTTTAGATTTGATAGACGATTGCACCCAAATCTAAACGATTTTTTCAAAAAAAAAATTGGTACAGAGTCGTTTAGATTGATGGTTTAAATTTTTGACAATCAAATAAAGATTTTTTTTTGTACAATATCGTTTAGATTTGGCTATTCAATATCCATCAATTTTTTTTACGATATTTTATATTTGGAACAACCAAAACATTAGTTTGAATTTTTTTAAAAAAAATACATCTTTTATGATTGGTATATAATCTTGAACCAAATAAAAGTTTGAAAAAAATAAAAGAAAAATTATTAAAAAGACGATGAAAAGAAAAAAAAGAATCGTAGAAAAAGAAAGACGATGAAAAGGAAGAACAAACCTATAATATTTAAAAGACAAAGGACGAGTTCCATGAGTTTTTTATTCGATTAGTTATATTTATGAAAATTAACCAAAAATAAATTATATAAAAGAAAAACAACCTTAGTTCAACTTTAAAAATCAATTCAAGTGTCTAATTCGACTTTGCTACATGTTTTCCAATTCTAACCATTTATACATAAGACTGTCTTTTCATTGTACAAACTTCTTAGTAAGTTGAGTTAGACTTGTTTTTAGAGTTTGATGATAACTTTTTTTTGGTTGTATAAATATATAGTTTGAATTCTTGTTGTTGATGGAATCAATATCCCATATTATGAATTTTAATTAAAAAATTTGTTATTTTATGATATTTTAAATTAAATTACAAGTTTAACCTCTAATTTGTATATCTGTGTCAAAGTATTTAATAGATCTATGAATTATCAAATTTGTCCTTTTGTAATGGATCCATTAGTCAAAATTCACAAAGATGGAATCACCTACAAGTAGAGTCTTTTGTAAATATAATAAACTTGGAAGTTTTAAGCAACATTTTTTAAAAAGGTTTTTTAAATAACAATATTAGGGATTTGAACTCGAGACCTCATATCCTCGAAAATATACTGATGTCAATTGAGTTGAACTCATATTGATGTTTAAGAAATGTTTTATTGTATTTGAACAACAAATTTGTAATTTTTTTTTCAATTTCTCAATGAGACAACAATTCATCTTTTAATACAGATGTCAATTTTTGTTTTGGTTTGTTGCTTTGTGGATTATTTTTGTATTGTTTATCGATCTTTGTTTTCCTATTCTTCTCTCTTTTCATGCATTTATCCTATATATGTAAAGTGATATTAAGATAGCTTTTGTTGGAAAACGAATTAGAGCTAGACACAACGGAATTAACATAAAAAAAAAAATTCTAACTCTAGAATATCAACCGACATTGCATAAGCAATTAAATTATGAATAAAGATACCTCTATGCCGATGTGAGTAACTCTCCAAATTCGAACTACCTCTGTGTTATAATAAGAACACTTCTCCAAATTCGTATCACTAAAACGCTGCGAAATCACTAGTGTTCTCTGACAGTATCCACACACGAACTGGGAATTCGACTCCTCGAATTTGGATCTGCTAGAACCTCACAGAGTGGGAATTTCAACTCACTTTTCTCTCTTTGTATCGAATGAATTTATGTGTTTTTGCATGTATATCAAATAAACCGCCTAAGGTCTTATTTATAGGTTTCCTAATAAACTTCTAATTTTTCAATTGGGCTTATTAATTACCCGGTGGAAAGACAAATCTAATCCAATTCTTTCGTGGGAGACCTATTAGATTAATTTAATGTAGTAATGAGCCCATAATTCATAATTGGTCTCTAGCAAGACATTATGACTATTCATATTAAATTAAATTGGTGATCTAACAAAACCTAATATAGTTATTACTTTAATCCTTTTATCACGAGATATTTATAATTGAATATAAGGCATTGACAAAGTCACTTTATCTAATTCAATTGTTTTCTCGATCAATAAGCATACTGAAATAATAAATAACATCAATACCCTTATTAATTCATTTATAGCACGACCATGCATTTTCACGGTCTCGCTTAATTGGGGGACCTAGAGACATCTCTCCATAACAAGGACACATTCCATCTTGATTGATCATTGTCCATTACATAATTTATAACGTATTCGAGTATAACATTTATAATTATCCGGTTAATGATAACGTTTGATTGCATCAGAATAGATTAATTCTTATGTTTGACACTATGATATTCTCATGTCTAAGGATCAAAACAATCAATTATTTGAGATTATTTATGACACATGTTCATGTAATAATCTCAAAAAGGGTTAGTCCAATTCTTATTCTCTAATAATAAAATATGATGATAGTTTATGTCTCTACATATATAATCATCCTATGATTATCAATTATAACTCATATTAATCTTAATTTATTATTTTTCCCACAATAATAACGATTAAGGACATTTCGAATATAATAACATATTAATGGATATTATTATACAATAACATGCAATTGAATAATAATGAGAATAATAACTTTTATTAAATAATTAAACAATAAGTCAATTATATATAAAATTATTATAGAGCACACAAAAAAACCAACAGTTGTCTCTTTAGTATATTTGATATATAGAAAATATATTTTCAATCCACTTATTGTGATTCTCTCTTCTAGGGTTTTTCTTATCACTTGATTATGGTACTAGAGCATGAGACTTTCTTCTCCTTAGTAATGGTGTAGCCTCATATTCCCTATTCAATCAACCTCGGGGTCTTCCATTGAAGCATTAGCTTATGCTTATGCATTTGAAGGTTTTATAGATAGGGCCCTACCTCCTCCACCTCAATATCTCGATAAACTTCTTATCAACTTAATCTTGAGTTATTTTTTTAGAAATGATACAACTATACTTTTATGTCTTGATTTTATGTCATATATACCGAAGAAAAACTAGGTGCAATCATATCCTTCTCCACTACTCATGACATATGAATCAACATCATCAATCCATGACCTCACCCTCAAATCTCAAATTCAAAGAATCAAGAAAGTTGGACTCTATAACATGATGTATGTAAGAAATTAAGGAGGCGGTCGACAAACTATCTTCCAATGGTGAACATATCTCATTGTTGGAAGACCACATCTATGTTCTTGATTCCTTTAAGGCCTTTGCTCCAATTAGAATGTGTTTGTTACATTAATCCAACATTTACTTTAATTTCCTTCAATTGAAGGCGTTCACAATTGAGTTATGAGTATCATCTTGAGTGTCAAAACTTAGTTGATCAACTTAACAATGTGCAAACTAATTTTGTAGGTATGAAATCTCACAGCCCAGTCAATGACAAAACATAACATTCATTCTTTTAAACCTTAGCCCAACTAAAATGAAGCCCCTACACAATCTAGTATTCTAAAAAAGCCTTAAACTCCCCCCCTCCCTCACCAAAATCATATCCGGTGTTAAATATGCAATAAGTTTAGCCACACATTCTCACCTCCTTTTAACCCATAAGTCTTCTTTGTCATAGTTGCTTACATATTAAACAATTGCGTACAACTTTCATCACAACGTTACTCCACTTCTCCTTTCCCGATGATGCATGGTACATGGACTCTAGTCTCATTCATCATGTTAGAACTCCATAGCTCATTGCTTTGTCGAACCCCAATTCCTATAATGGTGGTGAGCAAGTGATTATGTGGTAATAGTATGACCCTTTCCGTTATTAATATAATAAAGCACCTATTAGACAACCTATTATTCTGCAATATAGTAGAAGAGGAAAGAAAGGAATGACGCGTATAAAAGTTGATCACGATGGAACCCAAGTTACTTAAAGTCTTTTAATATTTCTGTTAGTATAAATAGTCTTTCTTTTGGGAGGGAAAAGTAGTTATGATGAGTTTAGAATTTATGTTTCATCCTTGAGAGGAAGGATAACAGAGAGAGGAGAGATTGTGCCCTAGTTTATCGAATTGAGTTCTCATCAATTCGTTAATCTTCTTTTCATTACCTTGTACTGTTTCGATTCCTTATTTTGAATAACACTAGTACTATTCAATCATTGTTCTATAAATTCGGGCTCCATCATATTAGTGTCAGAGTTCTCAACCCTGGGAAATTGAAGGAAAATGACACATAAGAGTATTGAAAAGAAATTGGAGATGTTCGACCAAGAAATGTCAGGGATAAGAACTGAATTGCACAAGTTACTTGCGATCAAATAAATCCTAATGTCTTTTGCGAAGAGTATAGAGAGATTAGGAATGCAGGCTGAAAAACAACAGCAATAGTTACTGAGATACGTTGAGAACACTACGAAAGAAAAATCAATGATGAGTGAAGAAGTAATGGAATATGCAATTTGTGGTTTCACGACAATGAAAACAACATACAGAGGTAGTTTGTTGATCAAAAAAATGGAAAGTGAAGCACCAGTAAAGAAAATAGAGAATGATGAAGGTATAAGTGATTGAAGTAAGTTTAAGAAGGTCAAAATGCTAACTTTTAGCGGAATTGATCCAGACTCATGGTTATTTCAGGCAAACTGATATTTCTAAATACATAAGCTTACCAATTTCAAGAAGATGATTGTAGCGATGATTAGTTTTGATGGACCGACATTAGACTGGTACATATCGCAAGAAGAACGTGATAAATTCAAAGCTTGGGCGGATCTAAAACAAAGGTTATTGGTGTGGTTTCAATCAATCAAAATTTTTGGCGATAAAACATGAATCAGCAGTGGAAAAGTATCTGTGAGACCCGTGTTTGGATTAGAAGGGTCAAATTTTTGCTAAGTGTTGAATAGGTGATAACTTGTAGAAATATAAGTTATTATAGCCTTTTAGGTAGAATAATGGGACCAAAATGCGTAGTAAGTGTGTCAACATGCGTAGCTTTTGTTGCAGATTCATAATTATTAGAAAATATACCTTACATAAGTTTTCATGCCTATTTTACCCTGTTTTTAGTGTTTTAACGCATGATTATGAATAAAAGAAAGGAACTAGTGAATCGCAGAGGAGCACGTGATAAGGACTATGCAAGAAGAACCTTGTCTAGCAAGTACAATTCTAGGCGAGGAACTATGTTATCACACTAGGAAGGTTTGCTAGAATACAAGAATGGTAGTTGGAGTTGATGTGACTTGACAAGGCTGCAATCGCCGCTGACATGATTAGAAGAATAGAAATTTCTCACCGAAAGTTGCCTATAAAAGAAATCCTTCCCTACCAAGTAAAGTGGTCAGCTTCAAAAGGAGTTAGACATCTGTATGGATTGGCCAAACCATAAAGAGTGGGAAGAAATGAGTAGCCTTTCCACCATTTGTAAAAGTATTTCTTCTTCTTTTCCAGTCAGTTTGTAAGTGAAAGCTTAGAGTTAGAGTAGAGAAGATTCCATCTTTCCTTTCCCCTAACTTGTAAAGTCATTCTCTTTACTTTCCATTTTTATACGTTCATATTGTACAGTGGCCTAAGGCCTATATTCTTTAATACATTGCATGTTTATACCTTTTCAATCCAACATTCTTTACTATTCATCTGTCAATTTGTTATATGTAGCTTAGTCTTGTGATAAGTTCTCAATAAGAAGTTTAGCTCATAAAGCTTATTGCGTTAGTTGAGTTATAACCATCACTTGGCCAGTGTATATCGCCAACTACTCGAGAGAGCAAGTAGCAAGGATATGGCTAACACCTGCAAGGAGAAGTTTGGAGACAAACATCACCTTGGCGAGATAACTTCCACCACTTGTAAACTGAAAGGAGAACAAGTGTGGGTATTTTGCATCAAGAGATTATCACCCTTAAAAGAGAAGGACTATAAGTCCTGTAAGTAAATGCTTTTAGATAGATCTCGCTTAACCAAGCTTAATCATTTACATCCCGAGAGGCAAGCAAGCGTGGCGTTCAAGGCACCCAGAGGTGCTCGCCTTAATCATAAGCTAGTTAGTTGATCTCTATCTCATCAGCGCTACCACATGGCTGATAACTTATAGAAATACAAGTTATTATAGACTTTTAGATAAAATAATAAGACCAAAATGCATATTAAATTTATCAAAATGCGTAGCTTATGTTTTAAATTCATAAATATTTATAAATACACTTTATATAAGCATTTATGTCCATTTCATCTTGTTTTTAGTATCTTAACGCAAGATTTAAACAAAAGAAGAAGACTAGCGAATCATAGAGGAACTCGCATGAAGACTACTCAAGAAGACCTTATCAGCATGCAAGAAGAGGTTCGCTAGAAGACAAAAGTGGTAGATGGAGTTGATGTGACTTGACGCAGGCTGCTTTCGGCGCTGAGATGTTTAAGAGAATAAAAGTTTCCCGCCTGAATTTGCGTATAAAAAGGATTTCATCACTACCATGAAAGGGGGGGAGGGGCTAGACGTTTGAATTATTGAGATTTATATTCTAAAACTCATAGATTGTAAAATGTTATTATTATAATTTCAATAAATGTTATTGATTATATTATTAGTTTTGTCTTAATATCCAAAATCCAATAAACTAACATCTTAAACTGTTTGATAACTCTTGAACAATATATAGAGACATACAAGGATCAATGTTCGAGATCAGCTTAAAGGGTCTATATTATAGGGATAAGGTTGGGTACCTTATCCTGGTACCACTATGGATACGAGTTACTTTGTATTTGATACAAACACAATGATTCAACGCATTCATGTAGGTGACATGCAAGTGAGGATATCCTATGCAATGAGTTTCCATAAGATCGGACCACGAAATAGTAACCACTAGATGTAACTCTGTTAACTAGTTAGGTTTCTATTTCATTATGATGACCTAGGTAACTTAGTCTTAATCTTGAGTGTATTATGAACTCCTATTCGCGAGAGATTTTACTTTGATTTGTATGGGTGAGAGTGGCCAGATTATCGGCTCAATATGTTTATCATTTTGAGGATAAAATCGAGTGGGAAGCTGGAAACATAATTACACAAGATGAAATTCACTCCTTCCTTACTTTAGAGTAAGTAGATGAGTGTTCCTTTAAATGGTGTCTTCGAAACTTGAACAAAGGGCCTTACTCTCTCTGTGGCATGAGAGGAATTTCTAATTATTGGTTAGACCATAAACAGGTTGCTCATTAGAGGAGTACTAGTATTTAAAGACTAGAAGTAACCTAGGGTAAAATGGTAATTTGATCCAATTGGTGTTACGAACACTCGTAAAGGACTAACTTATTGTTATTGGTCATTATTCGTGGACACATAAATATATGTACAGTAAGAAGAGTTCAGTTGTGAGTCATTAGTGGAGTGTACACACAATTAACGAGCATTGATTAATGTGGTTAATGAGTTTAGTCAACTAATCTCATAACGTTGTAGCTTATGATCTGTAGGTCTATTAGGTTCCCTTCCTAGCTCGTAAAGGGTAATGAGATTTTTTTATATTGGTTGTAATTTGAAATGTTTAAATTTATTTTAGGAATTAGTATAATGTATGGTTATATTATAATATTTTAATCAAACTTTATTACATAAATTTAATTTTGAACATGATTCAAAATTAATTTACAAGAGATAAAATATTCGAATGAGTTCAAATATTAATTTAATGTGAATTGGATTTATATTAAAATTATTGGTTGTGAGAAAAATTTATATTTGAATATGATTCAAATTTAATTTAAGTTAAATATAAGATATTTAATTAATCTATTAATTAATTGAAGAATCAATTAATAGTTTAGTTTAAGAGAAATTTTCAAAAACAACAAATTTTACAAAATATTTACAACCTATAGCAAATTCTATCATTGATAGTCATTGATATGCTATAGTGATAGAAAACTATTAGTGATAGAATGCCTGCATGGGCCATGGGAGAGGTCTGCATGGATCACAAGGAAGCTTGAAGAGGCCAAAAACCTAGAGAGAGAGACGGGAAGGAATAGCCTTTTTGTCGTCTGTAAAGTCCATTCTCTTCTTCTTCTATTAGTTTATAGAGTGAGAGCTTAACCTTCAGGTGGAGAAAATTCCATATTTCCCATTTTTCCCCAACTTGTAATATTCTTCATCTTCTTTGTCTTCCACTTTTGTATTTTTCTATAATATATGTGTTCATATTGTATAGTGGCCAAAGGCCTACATTCTTTCATATATTGCATTATTATACATTTTCAATCCATCATGTCTTTACTCTCTGGTAAAGCGTTGTTTCTCTTCAACAACCTGGACTTAGTATTTGTAAATGACGAATGTAAATTATATTAAGTCTAGGCGATATATCACTAAGCATGTTCACTGCATGCGAGTTGCTCACTATGTCTCTCCATATCGCGTGACAGGTAAGTCCTCATTTAGTACAAGTTTTCCTTCTGCTTGCCCAAGTGCAAGCAAAACAGTAGGTTTACCTGGATGATCCATGGTCGAACACAAGGAATTGATTCAAGATATAAGTTATAGGGTTTACTTATCATCTAGGTAGTCTAAAAGAATTAAAGAATAATAAATGGTGAAAAATAAATGCAAAAAACAAACTACCTCTAAATGTCTACACCTAGAGATTCAGAAAGTGGGAATATGGATGGCGAGATGGAAATGCAAACTAACTTGTATGCGAGAAAAAGCGAAGGAATATCTATGCATTGTAATTCGATTAAGTAATGCGACAACCTCGATGTGATATAACTCGCTCAACCAACTTATAATTAAGGCGTACTTCTCTTAGAGTCATTAAACACCACACATGGTTACCTTTCGAGATTCATATGATTAAGTGTGATTAGGAGAGAGATATCTAGAAGATTTCACTTACAAAATGTATAGAGCTACGCAATTATGGATAGAAACCTCTTGGTGCTTAGTGTCCACACTTGTTCACCTCTCAGAATACAAATGATGGAAGTTATCTCACAAAAAGAGAGGACTCTCCCTTATGCGTGTTAGTCATATCCTTGTTACCTACTCTCTCAAGTAGTTGACGACTTACGTTGGCCAAGCAATGAGATTAGCTCAACTAATGCGATAAGAATTATAAGTTAAACTTCTTATCAAGAACTTATCATAAACCTAACTATTAGTAATATATTGACAAGTGAAAAGCCAAGAAATGAGGGATTGGAAAGGTATAAACATGTAATATACATTAAAGAATGTAGGCCTTTGGCTATTGTACAATATAAACAATATTTACAAAGAAACACAGAAATGGAAGACAAAGAAGATGAAAAATACTACAAGTTAGGGGTAATGGGAGAACAAAACTTTCACTACTCAGACTCTAAGCTCTTATTTACAGTATGACCATAGAAGAAGAAGAAACTCTTTATAGTCGACGAAAAGGCTATTCCTTTTCGCCCTCTCTCTATAGACCTTGGCCCTTCCAGGCCCTTCCTTCTAGCTCATACAAGCCTCTCTTTAGCCCATGTAGGCCCCCACTTGGCCCATACAAGTCTCCTTTCACTATGGTGAAGGAGACTTTTTAGAGGCAGTTGAAATTATTATTATTCTGATCATTTCAGTTCTGATAGCTACCTTGTCAGGTTACATCAACTTTAACTATCATCCTTGTCGTCTAGTAAATCTCTCTCATGTGATTATGTGGTTCCTTGCCTAGAGGTGTTAGTCAACAAATGAGTTCCCATCGCATAGCCTTTGCGCGAGATGTCCCCTTCGATTCACTAGTTTCTTCCTTTCAATCATCAAGCATTAAGACATGGAAACTTCGAAATTAAGGACAACAACCTCTCAGTCCTATACTATTTATAAGTAATGTCTTCTAGATATACCTCACCTAATCATACTTAGTCATATGGATCTCGAGAGGTGACCATGTGTGGCGTATAATGACTTTGAGAGAAGCACACCTTAATCATAAGCATGGTTCAGTAAGTTATATTGCATATGATGGAAAGCATACACATGCAGCAGAAAAACGATCGAAACTTACTCTAAATGCATCTAAACAAATTTAAAAATTAACATGAATAATCTACCCTAATTAAACAAAAAATAGGGTTAGAAGAAAACTTACCCTTGAAGCTTTCCGATTTCTCGATATCTCCTCACAAACACGAATCCGCATCTGGTCGAACAAATATTGCAGAGTAACGATCAATTTCTATGTTAGTATTGGAAGAAGGTTTGTATTTAAAAAGCTTATTTCTATTTGATTGCATTTGATATTTGTATCTTTTCTATTTCTCCTATCATTAATCTTCTAATAAGTGGAAGTTTTTTCTTAATGCTCTTTTTCTTTTTTAAAGTTCATTTATGAACTTATATTTATAATTTTGGGAAAAAAATGAATTTTCATAAATATAACAAACCGACAAAATATTTACAATCCGTGTAACAAAATAAAAAAGCCCATAAAACTGATCATTTTTTTAATATTTCAAGTTTGCTCTTCCTTTTTATCGTCTTTCTTCTCTTCCTCTCCTACGATTTTTTTTGTCTTTCTTCTCTTCGTCTTTTGTGGTTTTTTTTTGTCTTTCTTCTCTTCCTCTTTAGCGATTTTTTTCTTTCCATCGTCTTTTTCTCTTCTTCTGCAATTTTTTTTTTTAAATACTTATGTTTTTCATTCCTTTCCATCTTCTTTCTTCTGCAATTTTTCTTTTCCTTTCCATTGTCCTTTTCTCTTCTTCTACAATTTTTCTTTTATTTTTTTCAAACTGTTATTTGGTTGTTTATGATCATGTGTCAAATATAAAAGATCGTGAAAAAAAATC
The DNA here is from genome assembly GCA_025688845.1 of Cucumis hystrix. NCBI lineage: Eukaryota > Viridiplantae > Streptophyta > Magnoliopsida > Cucurbitales > Cucurbitaceae > Cucumis > Cucumis hystrix. The sequence goes on from CM046887.1 coordinate 2,505,841, forward strand.
GTTAAGATATTGGATAGTCAAATCTAAATGAACGCGTACCAAAAATAGGAAAATCTAAATGATCGTGTACTCAAGAATCTTAAAAAAATCATTTAGATTTTGGTAGCCAAATCTAAATGATCGAATTCCAAATATAAATAATCATGTATCAAATCTAAATGAAATGATCGTGTACCAAAAAATCTTGAAAAAAAAATCGTGAGATTTGACTATCCAAATTTAAACGATCAAATCTAAACGATCGTGTACCAAAAAAATTATAAAGAAAAATCGTTTAGATTTTACTATCCAAATTTAAACGATCATATGCCAAATCTAAACGTGTATCAAAAAAATCTTTAAAAAAATCTTATTAAATATGTACTAAATAATAGTAAAATCTAAACAATCGAGTACCAAAATAAATCTTGAGAAAAATCGTTTAAATTTGTTTATCCAAATTTAAATAATTAAACATGTACCAAAGAATTTTGAAAAATAATCAACCAAATCTAAATGAAAGAATAGTCAAATCTAATCGTTTCTCAAATATATCACGACCGCTAGATGCCAATTAATCACGGAACATTTATGATATTTTCCATTGTAGACCTGTAAGCTTTTTTCATTTTCGAAATTGTTCTATACCATGTAAATATTTTGTTACTTTGTTATAATTTTTAAAAGACCCCAAAAAATTCTCTACATTAAAATGAATATTTTAAAAATATTTTTATCTTAGCATTTCCATGCAACCAAGAACATAAAATCAAGGTAAGTATCAATTTTGAGTTTAGTTTTACATTATCTTGTTACCCCTCTTAAATTGAATACAAATTTCAACTTTAATGAACAGAGCCGTTGCTTGTTGATAGAAAATGTAATTATATTTAAATAGGATAAATATAATTGGAATTTTATTTAAATGATTTCAAAAATTACAACAAAAATGGCAAAAGGATGAACAAACTCGATCCTTTTTGTCATACGGATAAAATTGTAAAATAGTGACCTAAATCTTGAATTAATACAAAAAATGAAGCACTTGCCTTTTGTGGTAAAACATCAAGCAAAAGCCATAATTGTATTGGAGTCTAAATCTTTGATGTGAAACAAATGGAAGCTTGAGATGAGGTTAAAACAAACTTGAAATTAGTACAAAAAATGAGTGACTTCTGCCTACATGTAATAAAATGTGAACTCAGCGTCTGCGCCTGTTGATGATATACACATTAAAAAAACAATGTCAACAACAAAGATTGAATTAGTTAGTAAGCATCATTACAATTCATCTGTTCGAGGTTGTTTATCATCATTCCATAGCCAAAAGAGCCAACGAAACAATGAAAACTTACTCGGTTCAGGCGGTGGTGATGGTTCTTCCACATTCACAGTGCACAACGTGTTGAAATCATGTTCAAGATGAGGGGCCACAATTTTATCCTACAAAAGATCACAATTTTAAGATATTATCATTATGTAGTAATAAAATACTCGTGTGTAACTCAAAATGAAGTGGTAAATTCTACCTTGAACATTTGGAAGGGTCAAAAATGCAAACCATCGCAACCCTATTCATCCAAGTAAAAAAAATTCTGTTAGGATCCCAACTCAAGAAAAAACTCAAAAGAAATAAAAAAAAGCACAAAGATAGTAGTACATTGCAATATCAAGCACGGTTGCAATACACCAATAGTCTTTCGAGAGTGCTATTTTTCTCCCAATGGAAACTCCCACCAAAACCATCCACAAACCCTCTAAGGTCCACAACTCCCCTTGTTTATAAGTTTATAACCAAGACACTACTACATAATTACCCATAATACCCCTTACTAATACCATAGCAATCTTACATATATACCTTTAACTAGTGCTCTAATAAATTCATTAATAACTCGTAATATGAAAAAGCTACAAAAATCAGCAAGAAATGTCAAGAATATAAAACTTTGAGATGAAAATCCAACCTTAGAATCTTCTATAAATGTAGATCTTAAAACAATAATGTTTCAAAAAAGCACCTTAAATATAGAAACTCGAAATGGTGTTTCTAAAGCTTATTTAAAAAAACAAAACAAAAAAAGTATAGCCTTTGTTTCAGACATTTTATGCATTAAAAGACGTAAGAATGAAATTTTTAAGGAAGCCCAAAGATGAGCTATAAATAAGACATGATAAGAGAGTGCTAACCGGCATTGCTATGGGTTCTTCATTATGCAAGACTTGCACAAAGTACCCGTCCGACAAGTTAGCGGCAGGGCAGCTATAGAGAACCAGCATGTTATTCCCAGCAAAAGGTGCAACAGCACTTCCCTTCCAGATTCTAGTAGCTGGAGGCCGTGGAGGAAGTTGCATAGACTTCTCCCTTTGTATTTGTTTAAATCCTGTTATATTCAGATGTTAAAAAAATAAAATCCAAAACTGAGAAAGATCAGTGCATCAATTTAGAAGTGCTTTATTCATTCAAAAAAATAAAAAACACTTACCATGATGTCCTCCTTCAAGGAAAAGCCCGAGCAAACATGTGAATGGAAGCACAGTTTCAGCATGAGCAAAACGAAGTCTTGCCTTCTCATAGCTGCCAGGAACTTGTTTTTCTGCCAATAGCAAAATGAAACACAAAGTAAATATAACTTCCAGCATTGGCCTTTAAGATGTGTGTGTGTACCTTCTTTGGCTGTGATAGCTTTCTCCATGGATTGAACAATATCTTGCAACAAAGGAACTCCCATTCTATAGTTTAATGAATTGCCATAACCCTTCAATATAAACACCTCCATATCATCCGTCCACTCCAACAAAGCAACCTGAGGACACAAAACACAGATTGCAACCCTGAGAATCAAGAAATGCAGAACCAACCAAACATGATAACTGCAGCTTGCATAGCTAAACCAAATTCATTCAATGAAAGATTCTATACAAGTGGATTAGAAAGAACTCAAAAATCTGATCATCTTGATAGATAAATATTCCGGGGTACAAGCCAACCTCGTATACAAGCTCATTGACCATTCAAGCTATAACCTATATGTATGTCTGTGAATATGTGTATATATAATATATCCAATTAATGCCCATATTTTCTGTTCCTTTTAATAAAAGCTAAATTTAGTTAGATATATACATAATGAGATGAGAAGTAATAAGCTATACTTGCTCCATGAAATATAAAGACCTGCAACATGCATTTAGAACCAAACCGTACCATTTACATGACAGTAAATAATAAGACCGATAATTCAAGTACCTCAGACAGGCTGAACATTCCACAAGCTTGATCTGTTATATCCAATAAGGATGCCTCCTGCAGATGAAGGAGAAGGTGTTCTCTTAGAATCATAAACGTTTGCTTAGAAAAATCCCATTTTCAATATCATCGCCAATTAAAAGGTTAAGTTGCTACTTTGCAAGTGCATACCCCAAGATAAAACAATTGACTGTAAAATTCCAAAATCCATTATCAAGATCCTTGAACCTGAATATTTTATGGGGGACTTTGGCATTCGCCATATTCCAAGTATATGAATGAAGAATCACCTGCTTACAAAGAAACCAAAGAGATGAAATTTGTTGCCGGGTAAAATTTAGACCATAACGTTCAGTGAGTGACTTAGAAATATCATCAAGTACAGGTTCCTTGCGCTTCTCAACTTCAGGTTCCTGATTCTTCCTGTAATCCTGCATTGAAAATTTGTAGTGATGAATGACAGCAACCAGTCAACCATTAAACATCTTAATTAATCATGCCAGATTTAAGAGTTGAAAATAATTTTGTCTAATGGTTGACCTACTGAAAGTTAAACTGGCAGAAATAAATCGATTGATGTTTAGAATAACAGTGTAACATTCAGAAAATTCAAGAATAATGATGGACACGAGATGGATGTTATTGATGTCAATGTCCAGTGAATTCACACATTTAATACTTTTGATCTAATTTCGATGCACAAACTAACACATAACAATAATTAAAGTGCAAAACAGAAAACAAAAAGTATGATTTTAATGAAAATAGTAGTATGTAATCAAATTTTGGCAAATATAAACCACAGAAATTAGAAGATATTAAGAATTCATAATTACCTCATATCTCTGACAACAATCGAAAAACCTAAGCATTGTATCACTGGCATGACTCTCACTAACAACAGAAAAAGCTCGATGACGATGTAATCCAAGGCTTCCTCTCCCACTGAATAGCCCCATACCAAATGCCACAGCACTAGCTGATGCCAGAGGAATCTAATTAGTTCTAGAGGAACGAACATAATCAGACAGTTTGTTGTTCAAACAAATAAACAAAACTCCAAGTCTATATCCTTCCAATCCACACAGTTAAAAGTTAGAGGTGCACAGCTGACAACACAAACAATGCCAAAAGCGAAAATAACCTGAGTTGCTTTGATTGTATATATGTTGGGGTGATAATCATCACCCAACAAGTCAGAAAACAATTTTCTTGTTCTAATTCCAAGATCATACAATTCTTGCTCTCCTTCAGGAATTAATTCTCCACCATTCACTTTTTTTCTCCAAGGAGATTTCCATCCCTTCAACCAGGAAGGAACTTTATGCAGAGACAAACCATTTCCTGCAGCAGCACTTAAAAGCATCCCTAATTGATTCTCCAAGTTGTTCAACTCTTTGATCCGTTTTTTGGTTGGAGCACGAGTACCGTGCCTAGCCTGAGAAAAAATAAACCATTAAATCTATTCATTTCTTTGGAATCTTTAGCTTTAAAAAAATTACAAATAGTCAAATCAAGTACTGTTGTTAAGAAGCTTGCAAACAAACCATGCAAAAATATGGTATAAATCCCAAGCTATGCAACAAAGCATTGATACATTTACATACACGCCCAAAAAACACACACACACACTCTGCTAGAATCCGTGGCGAGAAAGCAACTTCACATGTCTCCCCTTCAGTAAGGGGGTTTAAAGATATAGTTTTCCATTTAAGTTCATTCAAGCAACCTAATACATATTTTGACCAAAGAGGAAATGGTGGAGTCAACTGAAACGATCAAAAAATGGAAAACTATTCTTAAATGGGGGCATACATGATAAAACCCAATCATTCATGATCTATCAATAAAAGTCTGAAATATAGATATTTTACTTCCACCTATTTCATTCACGCTCGAGGAAGTCAATAACACCCTATCAAAAAGCATCATGAAAGCTAATTAACCAAATTGGTTTTTTGGAAACCAACAAGTTTGGAATATAACTTACCACAAGATTTAAATGGATTGGAATGCATCCATCAGGAGCAGGAACATAGTTACTATAATGACCACCTTTCGCTGCACCATATCTGTCCACAAAGATCAATATTAGAAGTATTCTTCTTTTACCATGGCATTGTACTTCATGACTATTGAAAACTGCATCACGCTTGCACAGAAAACATAGGGCATTGTCTTTTTTATCCCCTAATAAGAAACAAGAACAATTTTTTTGTCAATATTTGAACAGAAACAAGAACAATAGACACAGAACCCCCTCTAGGCTGCCTGGAAACTGCTTGCAGCCTAAAAATACAAAAATACAAGAATCCAAAAAAAAGATACTGAATATCGAACTAGTAAGCCCAAGCCCCTCCTGACAAATCAAACTTGCAACCTAACATTACAAGAAAGCTTACCAATTATAAATGATAAGGCAATCCTAATCCAAAAATCCAAAAAACCAAGCTATTAACGTAGCAAGAACCTTTGAAATAAGAAACTAACACCTCCTTATACTAATTTAGATCAACCAAGATAAAGTTAGGATTAGATTACCTTTTAGATCAAAGATCTAGAAGCAAGATTTGGAAATCTTGTTCTAAATTAAGTCACTCCACAATCAAACTTGAACAAGGTTAGATTGAATGGCTCGCATGCATTCTATCACAAGAATTGCAAATTAAGGAAAAACTCTCAAAATGAGATTTCAAATTGCATTCATCAAAAGTCTTGTTTTTACAAATGAAAAGATAAAGGCATTATATAGCCTTATAGAGGTTCTATCTTAATTAATAAAAATACCAAAAGTCTTTAAAACATTAACTAGTCTTTTTATCTTCCAACAACTAATTTTCAACCACTATCTTTAATACTAAGCTATTAATGGTAGTTACCCTAACTATTTAAATTAAAACAAATGTAAATACAATAAAAATGTGATATTAAGTAAGTCATGAGGTCTTCAAATTGTTGGCTTCATGGAAGCTTAATGTCTACCCCATAGTCCACTTCAATCGAGAAAACATTGACCTTCAAAACTCCAAATGGTCATTTGTCTCTTGTATTAGTATGTGGCACATGAAATTCATGGTGAACCGACCCTATCCATTCTTGTACATGAAGAATGAATGATTGTTGAATCTTTGATACTTTAGATCTTGTAATTAGTCCTTCTGAAACAAGTGGAACACCATGATTCTCATCAACAAATATTCTCATTGACTCAATAACTTTATAGATCAGGAAAAAAAGACTAAAGGTGGCTCTATATAATGTCTAGGGTTTATTTTATTCTCTATATAAATATGTAACATTCCTTTGACTTCAATATGGCCGACATAAAAAATTTGGTAGTCTCCAACGTTATTCCCTTAGCCTCTAAGATCACAGAACATAAGTTAAATGGATCTAATTATTACGATTGGCGTCGGACAATTTTATTTTATTTGAGAAGTACTGATATGGATGATCATATGACCGAAGATCCCCCAGAAGATGCAAAGCAGAAGAAGGATTGGCTTCGTGATGATGCCCGTTTATATCTTCAGATCAAAAACTCAATTGAGAGTGAGATAATTGGATTGGTTGATCACTGTGAGTCTGTTAAAGAACTTCTGGAATTTTTAGATTTTCTATATTCAGGTAAAGAGCAAGTGCCGAGCTTGGTTTGTTGTTACCTTTTAGTCCTGATGCTAAAGTTCAACAAGCTCAACGAGAGAAGATGGCTATGACTCTTACCTGAATTTGAAATGGCAAAGACACAGATTCTCTTTGACTCTAAGATTTCATCATTAGATGATGCTTTCAATCGCGTCCTTCGCATTGAAAGCTCTCCGACTGGTGTGTCTATTCCTCAACCCAGTAATGCTCTTTTTAGCAAGAACAATAACCCTCGAGCACCTCGAGCTATGGATAGCAATGTTCAGAGGAATAGTAATGACCATCGAAAACCAGATTCTGTAGAGATTGTTTGTAACTACTGTCGTAAGCCAGGCCATATGAAACGTGATTGTCGGAAATTGTTATATAAGAATAGTCAATGATCTCAACATGCTCAGATAGCCTCCACATATGATATACCAAAGGCGTCAGTTACTATTTCTGCAGATGAGTTTGCTAAGTTTCAGAATTACCAAGATTCATTACAAGCGTCATCTTCCTCTACTCCGGTTGCATCCACTGTTGCCCCAAGTAATACAAAGTGTCTTCTTACATCATCTACCAAATGGGTCATAGACTCTGGTGCTACAGCTCGTATGACAGGTAATTCTCACCTATTTTCTAGACCGTTGTCCCCTGCCCCTTTTCCATCTGTTACATTGGCCGATGGCTCCACATCTTCTGTTCTTGGCTTTGGCACTATTCACCTTACCCCATCCTTTTCTCTCTCTTCTGTGTTACATTTGCCTAACTTATCCTTTAATTTAATTTCTACTAGTCAACTTACTCATGACCTAAATTGTGTTGCACGTTCTTTTCTGGTTATTGCTTGTTTCAGGATCATGTGACGACAAAGATTATTGGTAGAGGATATGAGTCGGGAGGCCTTTATCTCTTTGATCATCAAGTATCGCAAGTTGTGGCGTGTCCCGTTGTTCCCTCTCCTTTTGAAGTCCATTGTCGTTTAGGTCATCCATCTTTGTTCGTGTTGAAGAAACTTTATCCAGAATTTAGGTCTTTGTGCTCTTTAAATTGTGATTCATGTCAATTTGTTAAATTTCATCGTCTTAGTTCGTTCCATTTGAGTTAGTTCATTCTGATATTTGGGGTCCGTGTCCAATTGTATCTCAAACAGGCTTTCGTTATTTTGTTACTTTTGTTGACGATCATTATCGTCTAACTTCGTTATATTTAATGAAAAATCGTTCTGAGTTATTATCTCACTTTTGTGCCTTTCATACTGAAATAAAAAACCAGTTTAATGTCTCTATCAAAACTTTGCGTACTGCTAATGCAGGTGAATATTTTTCTCATTCTCTTGGCTCTTACTTGTGTGAACATGGCATCATTCATCAGTCTTCATGTGCTGACACTCCATCTCAAAATGGTGTTGCAGAACGAAAAAATAGGCATTTACTTGAAACTGCCCGTGCTTTATCGTTTCAAATGCATGTTCCAAAAACCTTTTGGGCGGATGCTGTCTCTACAGCTTGTTTTTTTATTAATAGAATGCCTTCCTCTGTTCTTAATGGTGAGATTCCCTACCGTGTTCTTTTTCCTACCAAGAATTTGTTTCCTATTGCTCCTAAGATATTTGGTTGTGTCTGTTTTGTTCGCGACGTTCGTCCTCATCATACTAAGTTAGATCCCAAATCCTTGAAGTGTATCTTCTTGGGTTATTCACTTGTTCAAAAGGGCTATCGTTGTTATTGTCCTACCCTTAAAAGGTATCTTGTTTCGCCTGATGTTGCATTTTTTGAGGATACACCCTTTACTTCATCACCATCGAGTTCGTGTCAGGGGGAGGGTGACAATCTTTTTATATATGAGGTTACCTCTCCCACACCATCCTTGTCTATTGATGTGCCTCCTTCCCGCCCGTTGATTTCTCAAGTCTACTTCCTACGACCTCCACCACAACCTTCAGACTCATGTCCTCCATCAATGCTTCCTTCATCATGTGATCTGGGGCCAAGTGATGATCTTCCCATTGCTCTTCGCAAAGGTAAACGCAAGTGTACTTACCCCGTTTCTTCCTTTATTTCCTATCACCAGTTATCTCCCTCCACATATGCTTTTATTACGTCTCTTGAGTCCACATCTATTCCTAACTCTGTTCATGAGCTTTATCTCATCCTGACTGACGAAATGCAATGATTGAGGAGATGACTGCTTTAGATGATAATGGTACTTGGGATTTGGTATCTCGTCCTGCAGGAGAGAAGGCCATTGGTTGTAAATGGGTGTTTGCTGTCAAGATGAATCCTGATGGAACAGTGGCTCGATTGAAGGCTTGCCTTGTTGCCAAAGGTTATGCTCAAATCAATGGAACTGATTATTCGAATACATTCTCTCCAGTTGCCAAATTAACTTCCATTCGCCTATTTCTTTCCATGGCTGCTACCCATAAATGGCCTCTGCATCAACTTGACATTAAGAATGCTTTTCTGCACAGTGATCTTCAAGAGGAAGTTTATATGGAACAACCACCTGGGTTTGTTGCTCAGGGGGAGAGTGATAAAGTATGTCGCCTTCGAAAATCTTTGCATGGTTTGAAATAGAATCCTCGTTCGTGGTTTGGAAGTTTAGTCAAGCTCTTGTATGCTTTGGTATGAAGAAGAGTACATCTGATCATTCGTTTTTCTATCGCTGATCTGATAATGGTATAGTTCTACTAATTGTATATGTTGATGATATTGTTATTACTGGAAATGATGCATCGGGTATTTCGTCTCTCAAAACTTTCCTTCAGGGTCAGTTTTATATGAAAGATTTGGGCCAATTGAAATATTTTTTGGGCATTGAAGTGATGAGAAGCAAGAAAGGTATTTATTTGTCTTAACGAAAATATGTACTTGATTTTTTGTCTGAGACAGGAAAATTAGGAGCCAAACCAAGTGGCACTCCGATGATGCCAAATCAGCAACTTGTTAAAGAAGGAGAATTATGTAAAGATCCTGAGAGATATAGGAGATTAGATGGGAAGTTGAATTACTTAACAGTGACTCGACTAGACATTGCTTATTCTGTAAGTGTTGTAAGTCAATTCAGGTCTTTCCCTACAGTGGATCATTGGGCTGCAGTAGAGTAGATTTTGTGTTATCTAAAAGCTGCTCCTGGACGTGGGATCTTATACAAAGATCATGGACATACGAGAGTTGAATGTTTTTCTGATGCTGATTGGGTGGGGTCTCCTGAGGATAGAAGATCAACTTCTGGATATTGTGTTTTTGTAGGTGGAAACTTAGTATCATGGAAGAGTAAGAAACAAAATGTTGTTTCTCGTTCGAGTGTTGAGTCAGAATATAGAGCTATGGCACAATCTGTGTGTGAAATAGTATGGATTCACCAACTGTTATTTGAGATAGGCTTCAGTATTACTGTGCCAGCTAAATTATGGTGTGATAATCAAGTTGCACTTCATATTGCACTTCATATTGCATCTAATCCAGTATTTCATGAACGAACTAAACATATTGAGGTGGATTGTCACTTCATTCGTGAGAAAATCCAAGATGGGTTGGTGTCAACATGATATGTGAAGACCGGAGAACAATTGGGAGATATTCTAACTAAAGCTTTAAATGGAGCAAGGTTAAGCTATTTGTGCAACAAGTTGGGCATGATCGACATATTTGCTCCAGCTTGAGGGGGAGTGTTATGATATATATATTTGTATTTATATCATATGTCCTTTATTGTAATTGTACATAGTGTCTAGAGTTTATTTTATTCTATATATAAATATGTAACATTCCTTTGACTCAATATGAATAAGAAATATACTTCTTTGAATTATAGATTACAAGAAGGACAAAAGATATATTTTATTGTAAAAAGTCTTGGTTTGCTGATTTTGAGAAAGAAAAAAGGTCTATCAGTAGAACTTGAGTATTTTGATGCCAGGCAAAAGCAAATGAAAGGTTAGCTTCTTCGAACAAAATTTGTTTCTTTAAGGGTGGTAGATTAACTTCATGTAGATTTGTGCTTAGCAGTATTCCTGTTTACTGCTTCTCCTTATTTAAAGCTCCTAGCTCTATCTGCAAAAGTATCGAGAAGCTTATGAGAGATTTTCTTTAGGAAGGAATGGATGAAGAGGAAGGAGTATCGAGAAGCTTACGAGAGATTTTCTTTGGGAAGGAAGGGATCCCATTTGGTTAGCTGGCAAATTGTTGGGTGCCCTATGAATCAAGGAGGGTTGGAGGTTGGTAACTTAAGGCTGCGTAACAAAGCCTTCTTGGTTAAGCAGCTTTGGCGTTTTGCCGTTGAGCCTGAATCTTTGTGGCATAGGATCATTGTGAGCAAGCATGGTTCTACTCCCTTGAATGGGTGGCTAAAGGGGTTAGAGGCACACACCGTACGCCTTGGGAAGGACATCTCGCTTGAGCTCTCTTCTCTGTCCTTGGGTCAGATGCATTGTGGGGGATGCCAAGGAGACGTTTGGAAGATCAATGGATTGGGGATAGCCCCCTTTGCTCTATCTTTCCTCATTTTTATCATTTGTCCTCCCTTAAAAATCATCTGATCTCTAATTTTTTGGTTTGGGAGGAAGTTTGGTGTCTTTTCTTTCAGGTTCCACCGTCACTCATTCAATAGGGAAGTGGTCTCTCTTCTTTTCTTGCTCGATAAGTGTGACCAGTGTTTTAAAAAGCCATCTCCGATGCAAGCTTAGGCTCAAGGCCCAGGTCTGGCGCCTGACCCTCAAGGCAAGGCTCACAAAATAAGGCGTGCCTCATGCGCACATCTTTTGTGAAGCCCCAAAGCTCAAAGAGCCAAGCCTCGGGGCTTTTTCATTATTTTCAAAATAAATAGTAATAATTAGGGATTTTTCTTCTCTATTAAACATATAAATCAAATCTACTAAGCCTAAATGAAAATTTTCTTGTGGTTAGGGGTTTTTTTCTTCATATTTCCACTTCAACTATGCTTTCTCTACTTAATGTAGTACTTTTATATATAGTGCGCCTCACAAAAAAAATCAGCCCTTTCTTATGTCTTGTGCTTAAGCCCCAGATGACTATTGTGCTTTGTTGCATCTTGAGCTCTGAAAAACACTATGGGGCCATTTGAGACACAAAGTGGGTTATTATAGTATGTGGTTATTATAGTTTGTGGGTTATAATAAACTGTGTGTTATTATAGTATGTGTTTGGGTGCAAATTACTATAGTCCAAACTATAGCAGCCTGTAAAATAAATATTGGTTATCTTTGATCATAGCTTTTTTTTTTGCACTATTATTTACGTCACACTGACACATATATTTATAGTACATGAAATATATTGAATGTAAAAGGTTTCACTGCTAACTAGATCCAATGGATTATTGGGTGTATCCAAAATTTACAATTTTTATCAATGGAAAACCACGTGGAAGAATTCTCGCTTCAAGAGTACTAGTTTCCCACTTTCTAGTCCACTTGGTAAGCAAACTTCTAAGTATTCTTAGTTGAACTCAATCATGAGAAAGGAGTTTACTAAGGCTTCAATTTTGGCAAGAATAAAGTCCATGTTTCAGTCCTTCAATATGCTGATGATATGTTGCTGTTTAGTAAAGATGATGATGAAAGTTTGAAAGCTTTAATACCAATCATTGAGCTCTTTCAATGGTACTCGAGGCAAAAGGTTAATTGGGAAAAATCTAAACCTTGTGAAATAATTGCAAAAAAATAGGCTGATGGCAACTGCATCAAGTTTGAATTGTAAAACGGAATCATTACCGTTTATGTATCTTGGGTTTCCTCTTCGAGGCTACCCAAGAAAGGTTTCCTTTTGGCAGCCACCAGCCAGTCATTGATAAAATCCAAAAGAAGTTGGATAGAAGGAGACGCTTTAATCTATCTAGAGAGAGGGAGGCTCACTTTGAATAAGGCAGTTCTTTCTAATCTCCCAATTAATTATATGTCTTCCTTTACAATGCCTTCCAAAGTGTTTGCGGAAATAGAAAAGATAAATGCAGGATTTTTTTGGGAAGATAAAGCACCTAGTCAAGTGGGTTGGTTTCCAAACTGCAAACACAAGGAGGTCTCGGTTTTGGTGATATAAAAAACAGAAACATGGCATTATTGGCAAAATGGGGTTGAAGATTTATTCATTAAGAGAAAGCTCTTTGATACAAAGTTCTAAGGAGTATCCATGAGAGTGGCTCCTTTGATTGGCACACGTCTGGAAAAGTTGGAAAAAGCCTTCGAAGCCCCTGGATAAATCTCACGCGAGCTTTGTTAAAAGTTGAATCTTATGCCTCCTTCAATCTAGGCCGAGGTGCTAGAATCTCTTTTTGGCATAACAAATGGTTGAATTCTTCTTCCTTGAGTTCATTGTTTCCAAGATTATTCAGATTTACTACGATTCCTAAGGTTCAATTTTTTTATCATTGGGACCTGATTACTTTATCATGGACAATCAATTTTAGAAGATCATTAAAAGAAGAGATGCTGGATCTAAGAAACTTTTGATAATGTTAGATGGTCAAAGAGTGGTAGAAAGGCAAGATTCCAGAATATGGACATTGGATGCTTCAGGAGTGTTCACAAAAGTCTCTAGTACATTTGGCTTCTTCATCTTCAATTGATAGCAAATTTTTAAAAAAACCTATGGAAGTATAGGTATCCAAGAAGAGATAACATCGTCATTTGGGTTATAATTTTTGGGCCTCTTAATTGTGCAAAGACCCTTCAAGAGAAGCTACCAAATATTTGCCTCAATTTTCCCATTATGCTAAAGAGATGATGAAGATTGTCAGCATATCTTTTTTTATTATCACTTCTCAAAAGAATTGTGGAGAAAGCTATTCTCATTGTTTAACCTTCATCAGGAATTTTGTAATAGTTTATAGAAAATGTGTTGCAGCTCTTAATTGCGCCGGTCCTCAAAAGCACATTGGCATCAGTTGTAGGTTAATGCTGTCAAACCCATTCTGTCAAAGATTTGGTTTGGAAGGAAACAACTTAAAAGACGTCACTTCATTGGTTTGGCCATTTCGTGGTTGTTCGAGTCAAAGTGTCCTCTTGATGCTCTCTTTCCAGATTATTCGATTCAAGACATTAGCTTAAATCGGAATGCATTATTTCCTCTTTTTCTACAAGTCAGATTGTATTCTCTTGTTAACCGTTTGACTTTGTTCTTGCATTGTTGGTTAGTTACTTTTTCCTATTTTTGCCTTCTATTATGTATTTTGACCATTAGTATCATTTCTTTATTTAAACAAACATGTTGCCATTTTTTTAATTAATTTTTAAAAAATAAAATAAAATCATCCCGAAGACAATCAGAGTTCCAGCTCCATACAGTGGTGATCTAATATGAAGCTGTGGAAACTGATAATCGCTTGCAAAGTCCAACCAACAAACGTTTAAAAATCATTAAAAAACAAAACCATGTTCAGGCCATTGACTTTCTTGTCAATTTCTCGTGTGGATTCGTGGAAAGAGATGAAGCTAAATTTTAAAGTACAGGAATTCTAGATGAAGCTAAATTTTAAAGTACAGGAATTCTAAATTTCCATTTCAATTGTCTGATCAGAAACATTAATGTTTAAAACATGTTTCATACAAACCATCGAAATCCAGAGATGTTGCCCATGAATTAAATCTCAATCATTCACACAAATAACTAAATCAATACAAAACAAAAAAAAAACAAATAAATCATGAAGATAGATCGAAAAGAACAGCCAATTCAGACAGAACAAAATCCACAAAAATAGATGAGAAAGATCGTCAAGAGAACCTGGTAACAGTGGACAGATGTCGCTTTACATCGAAAGGTCGCTCTTCGGCTCTCAAATTAGTGAATAAGAATAAGAAAATGAGAAGAAAAATCGCCATGAAAATTTTCTTCCTTGCTGCCATTCATCCAAGCATGAATATAAACAACAATAAAAACAAGAAAAAACACCGAGAAATTATATGAGAAGAAACTAAAACTTTATTTGACAATTCTGCATTTTTTGATTTTGTTCCAGTTTTGCCCCCCTTATGCTGTGAATATTGAATAAGAGGCTATAGAAATAAATAAAAAAAAATTTAGTGATTAATGCTAATGAATGCTTTAATAACTCTGCACCATATATGTACACATTCCAGATTTGCACCATATACTACATTCCACATTAGCACCATATATGTACACATTCCACATTAGCACCATATATGTACACATTCCAATGACAATATATGTACACATTCCACATTAGGACCATATATGTACACATTCCACATTATCACCATATATACATTCCACATTAGCACCGTCTACGTGCACATTCCACATTAGCACCATATATGTGCACATTCCACATTAAATAAATAATATACAGAATTGTATCACAACCCGACAACAGTAAGATTCGAAGACAAACGAAGAAGGCCAATATGAGAAGGAGTGAAACCCTCTCATTTTCACTTAAACAAAGTGGAATGAAATGATAAAACTACCAAAGCAAAGGCAATGTCATTCAACAATTCTAAGAAGTCGGATAAGTTGTACAATCTATAGAATAAATCTTGTTCGAATATGGTCCAAAAGTTCTAAATTGAGCAAAAATATTTACTCACTCAAGCAATGCGGAAACAAAGTTATTTACCTTGAGAAAAATAATCCGATTAGTTTGTCCTCGAGATAAGTTGTATAGTAGCCGACGGCAACACAACAATGCAACGCAAGCTGAGGGAGAGCCAAGCGCGAGCGACGATCAGAGAATTCTGAGAAGGAGAGACGATCGGAGATGAACGCCGGAGATAGACGATTGAACGCCGGCGATGGCGTGAGATGAGACGTCGAAAGGGTGAGTCGGAGAGATGATGGGCGTGAACTTGAACAGTAGGCGTCAAATTGAAAACTAACTATTGTCTAATTTACTATTTACAATTTACTAAATTTATAATAAAAATAAATAAATAAATGCGACATTTTTTAAAATAACAAAATAAATTATTATATCTATATCTATATCTATATTGTCTATAAATGGATGGAAGTGGAAAAAAATTTTAGCTCAATTTTTCCCTTTCATTATTATACTTTTTAGTTTTGCTTTAGTGGTAATTTTGTCATTTATATAGATTTAATATTTGTGTCATTTTCTTTATAACTTTTAATGATAATGAAAATGATTTTTTTCTTTTCATCTCCTTATTATAACTTTTGTTTTAAAAAAAATCACTCCAATCAATTATGTCATTTAAATTTATCCAAATTCATTCATATTCTCCTCTCTTTCTTAATCTTCTATCTCTCAACTATTCACATTTCCTATCTCTTTCAACCTTTTAAATTCCTCATTTCCAAATCTTGTTATAAATATCTCATTTTTTTTTCATTCATATTCACAAGTCACAACAAAATGTTAAGGATGAAGAAGAAATCAAATCATGTTTTTCTTTTCTCTTTTTCTTTGTCTATTTTTCTTATATATAGAAGTATGCTTGTGTTTATTCCTCCATCTATAAGTTTATTTTTAGTACACAACATAAGTTGGGAAAACTTGAACCACCAACGTTGTGGTTGACATGTACATATGTAAATCATGTAATATTGAGAATCTTTTTTTAATGTAACCATGAGAATCTTACTCATGTTTTTTTCTTTATTTAATTTTTTTTATTAAAACTATTTTATTAATGAAATGTTTGAGTGACTTATGCTTTGATTTTGTTAAAACAATGTAAATATCGTTGAAATATATTAAGTATAAATAAAGGTAATAAAATGTGTAAAGCAAGAAATATTAAAGTCTTTTATTTAATTTTTTACCTACAAAATCATTAAAAAAAATTATGATTTCACATTTATAATTTCATAATTTCAAAAGAAATATGCTTTTGGTGGATGTTTTACTCTTTTATCATATTTTTTTTAATCTTGCTTTAGTGACAATTTTATCATTCACATAGATTTAATGTTTGTTATCATTTTCACATTCAACAAAATAGAAGTTACACTTTGTTAACTTTTCATCTCCTTATTTAAAAAAAAGTTTTGGCCATAATGTAACTTTTCCATCTTCCATTATTACACAATGCTATGTGTTATTACACAACTAACAACCTTTCTTTCTTCCCTTTTATTTGGATATATATAGATTAGATGGTTAATTTTGCAACATGTAAGCTCAAGACGTTAAAAAATTGAATTTGAATTGGGCAAACAAATCAAACTCAAAGATACATTCGAAAGATAGCAACATTGTCTTATTACTAAATAAATTTATTTTTCACTCGTTATGATGTGAATGTAAAAAGATATAAATATGAAAATATTGAAATGATTGTTCCAATTTTATAAAGTTAAATTAAAACTATAATTTTTTTGTGTGTGATTTTCACATGCATCGTATGTGTTGTTTACTAAAATATATAAAAGGATGGAAATGAATAAATTTTTTAGTCCAATTTTACCCTTTCATTATAACATTTTTTAGTTTTACTTGTGGCAATTTTGTCATTCACTTAGATTTAATGTTTGTGTCATTTTCATTACAACTTTTAATGATTGCTTTAGTGGAAATAATTTTTTTTAAAACTTTTCGTCTCCTTATTATAATTTTTCTCAAAATTTAAAAATTTTCACTCTAATTAATTATGTCATTTAAATTTATCCAAATCCATTCACATTCTTCTCTCTTAATCTTCTATCTCCCAACTATTCACATCTTCTATCTCTTTCAACCTTTCAAATTCTTCCTTTTCAAATCTTGGTTATAAATATCTAATTATTTTTTTTATGTTCACATGGCCACAACAAAATGCTAAGGGTGAAGAAGAAATCAAATCATGCTTTTCTATTCTCTTCTACTTTTTTATTCATTTTGTTGTTTATTTTTTATATAGAAGTATGCTTGAGTTTATTCTTTTTAGTATACAACATAAGTTGGAAAAACTTAAACCACCAACGTCGTGGTTGACATGTACATATGTCTATACTCTTTATGTTTAAATTATGTAATATTGAGAATCATTTTTTAATGTAACCATGAGAATCTTGCTAATGTAATCTTCATTTAATTTTTTTTATTAAAGCTATTTTATTGATAAAATGGTAATAAAATGGTTGAGTGACTTATACTTGATTTTGTTAAAACAACGTAAATATTATTGGAATTTATTAAGTATATAAATAAATGTAATAAAATGTGTAAAGCAAAAAATATTAAAGTATTTTCTTTAATTTTTTTTACCTACAAAATCAGTAAAAAAAATTACGATTTCAGATTTATAATTTCATGACTTCAAAAGAAATATGATTTTGGTGAATGTCTTACCCTTTCAATATAATTTTTTTTAGTCTTGCTTTAGTGGCAATTTTATCATTCACACTTTGTTAACTTTTCCATCTCCTAACTGATATAAGTTAATGCTCTATGTTATTACACAATTAACAACATTTCTATCTTTCATTTTATTTGGATATATATAGATTAGATGGTTAAGCTCAAGAAGTTATGAAATAGAATTTGAATTGTGCAAACAAATAAAAACTCAAAGATACATTCGAAAGATGACAACATTGTCTCTTTACTGAATAAATTCATTTTCCACTCATTATGGTGTGAACGTAAAAAGGATATAAATATTAAAATATTAAAATGATTGTTCCAATTTTATAAAGTTAAGTTAAAACTATAAATTTTTCATGTGTGATTTTCACGTGTATCGTATGTGTTTTTTACTAGTATATATAAAAGTATGGATGAGGAGAAACTTTTTATTTTCAAATTTGCCCTTTTTCTTATTAGATTTGTTCGTTTCTTACTTGGGTTTTATTGTAATTTTTTTTTTAATTTAAAATTAATTATTAATAAATACTTGGGTATTAATAATTTAACTTTTTCTCTTCAATTAATTATATCATTAAAATTTCTCTAAAACCATCTGCATCCCATTTATCTCTCACCTATTCACATCCTTCATTCTCTCATATTAACTATTTTGTAATTATTTCAACCCTTCAAATTCTTTTTTCTTTTCAAATCTTTGGGTATAAATATCCCGTTCTTTTTCTTTTATATGTATGTTCACAATAAAAAGTTAAGGGTGTGAAGAAATTAGTCTTCCAACAACTTTAAATGAAGATTTGTGAGCCAAGGCTACTATAAAAATGCCCACAAACCTTCATTAGATTTTTGCAATGCCTAGAAGCAACTAATCAACCCAATAAAAAAGATGCAAGAATTCAAGGATGAAGAATGTAAAAATGGGAGACTAAAGAGAGAACGGTAAAAAACGCCATATCTAAAAAATAACAAAGTGACATGTGGATGCCAAAGAACTATTTATCAGTTTTTAATTATTGCTATGTAATTAAGTATGCTTTTGATGTAAAGATGTAAAATGTGCTTACCACAATAGTATATCATGGATCGTATAATTGAGGGATCGAAGAAAAAAAACTGTCTTATCTATTTGTATTATTTCAATAATATATTTTCATTTAAAATTTAATCATTTATTTTTAAAAAATAACTAATTATCATTCTTGAAAAATTTGTTAAGAAATTATACTTCTTGAATATGTTAGAAATACATCAAGTATATAAAATTAGAACAAATGTCCAAATAATAATAAGTCAGTGTCGATGTCCAAAATTTCAATTCATTTAAACATTCGATATATAATTGATACATATAAGAAAAACCTACTCGTTGATCTAAAGTTTGATTAAATGGATTGTTTCATAGTCATACTATCAAATTTTTTATACCTTTTAGTTCATTCGATGTATACACATGCATTAACAAGTCTTGAGTAAATATCTCTCAAGAAATGAAACTGAAAAATGTATTTCAAAAAACCACGAGTAAATACATTTAGCTTCATACTATTTGTGTAATTAATTACTTTATTTTTATTTAGTTAAATAAAATAAAAAATTAACGTACATAACACATGTTACCAACTAGTATATATGTATGTATACATTATTGACGAGAATTTTTTTTTTCCATTTTGCCGCTGTCATTTTAACCCCTCACATAAATAACTTTCATTTTAAGTGCTTTCATACTATTTCGTTTATAGATATCCAGTATAACTTAATCGTAATCCCGAGCTAACTACAAACTTCTATTCACACGGAATTATCCTTAGATCTACATAGGTGAGGACAACTCAATAGCAATGACTCAATAAGTCTCCCATTTCAGGGGTAAGATCGAGTGGATAGCTAGGGACATAGGGTGCAAGATGGAATTCACTCTTACCCGCTCTAGGGATAGTAGATAGGTTATTCTCTTAAGGACTGAATCCAAGTCTTGAACAAAGGGTCTCACCCTCTCATTGGCTCGAGATGAATTTGGTTTAAAGGTTGGACCTTAAAGCAATTGTTCAATATTGGATCAGTGGGACTTAAGGAGCAAGACGTAGTCTCGGGGGTAAAATTGTACTGATCCAGTCGAGATTACAAACAACCTGTGAAAGATTAACTTACTTATCATGGTTATATCACATGGACACAAATATATCTATAGTGAGGGGAGTGCAACTACGAGACTTTAGTGGAATGACTTGTTAGTTAACGAAGGTTGATTAACTTGGTCTAAAAGAGTTTGGTTAGTTAATCTTGGATCCTTGGAGCCCATGATCTATAGGTCCATTAGATTCCCCCACTAGCTTATAAGGAATCAACTTAGAACATTATGATGGAATAATTCGAATTGATCAAATTGGGTAAAGAGAGAAATCAATGAATATATTTGATATAGTCATCGGTTATAAGCTTAAGATAGAACTTCATCTTTGAATGTAATTCAAATATTAAAAATATGAATATGGATTCATATTCGGAAGCTCAGAATTGATGAAATTGGTCAAAGTTGTAAAAAGTCAAAATGTTGACTTTTGACTTTGAAAAGTCAAACTTTGACCGACTATATATTCAAATGTGATTTGAATTTTGGAGAAATGAATGATGATTCATGCTCGGGAGGTCGGAAATAGTCAAGACGGATTAAAATGGTAAAAAGTCAAAATATTGACTTTAGAATTGAAAAGTCAAACTTTGAATTTGATTCAAATGTTAAATTACCAAATTGCCCTTCGACTAAGTGGTGAGGTAGGAAAGCTCTTGCATGTAGTTTTCTTGTAAAGTGGTTTATTGCAAAGATGAAAGGATTCTTTGTTTTGAAAGGTGTAAGAATTAATTTTGTAATTGTAAATTACAAAATAATCCAAGAACTTCTTTTACTCTCAATAAAAAACCTAAAAAAGTTAGGTTCCTAAAAAAAAGATATCATCTCTCTCTATTATTTTTCTCCACCATTCGAGTCCCACAACTCGATTCCAAGTCCAGAGAATAGCTGTAATAACCCAACTTTCCTATAAGTTAAGGTCATTAATATCTAAATAAGTATATATTTTTTTTTAATGTACAAGAAAATAATTTATAATTCGAGGAAAAGCTTTAAATAATAAAAATAAATAAGCAATTAAAATAACTAATCAAAATACTAGTTTGGGCCCATAAAAATAAGAGAATACTTAAAATAATTGAACCGAAGTTCTGAATAAACCAAAAATATAATTACTGAAATATAAATGTGGAAAACCTGAACTATTCTCTATGGCGATCCACGATCACTTCTTATCATTCGCCAGCTTGCCCTTGCCTCTACCCTTACCTGAAAATTTAAACATTAAAAGAGTGAGTATAAATTTATACTCAGTAAGAGACCCATATCAGTCTCGCTATGTGTCTGTTAACCTCTCGTTAGAGTCCTGTAACATGGTACCACATACTATTGCGCTCCCGAACGCAAACTATCCAGTGGTCTCGTAGGGACACACTTGGGCTCTCGGTGAACCCGAAGGAATCACCCTATAGGAGAGTCGGGCGGTGAGTGATCCCGTCGAATCACATCTTAAATTAGCCACACAGGCATACATAGGTGGTGACCCCAAGGGACCCCTATACGGTACGACCCTAACAGGCAGAACTGACAAAACACTATAGCCTATTCATGCTTATCATAACATCAATATCTTAACTCAGCCAGACATAACACAAAAGTAACATACTTGATCATAGCATGCCTCAACAAATAATACTGTATCTAACTCATAACATATGGTCCCCGAAGTAACCATTTATAAGGTCATCCCAAATAGCAATATTATACGTCTCTTAGTTACACTAAACAATACACAACATACATGCAACTTCCAAGTGGGGTTTAGTAGGGAAAATCTCTTACCTGGAGATTTGCAAAAGAAATAGTACTCCTTTGATTTACAGTCAATTCCTCCCAATAAACTCCGTCCTAAACATGAACAAAATTTAAACTTAATAATTTTGCCAATCTATCACTTTACTGTTTAATTAGGCAACCAACTCAATCAAACTTACCCAAAGATTTAAAATTGTTCTCAGTACAACCTTGAATGGAAATTTGCACCGCTCGATTCCTCAACCACACCTTAACCTTCAAACAACATAATTCAACTCATTCCAGTGCTAACTCATTTAAGACCCAAAACAATAATTATTTGGGCGTACCAAACCCAACGAGAACTAAGCAAAAACTCACCAAGGGCTTAAATATGTTGCAGACGGCTAAAACTGAAGGTGGCTCGGCTAGCAAGACTTCGGCTCGAGTCTTGAGACTCACGGCTCGCGTACGGCTCACACAGGAACGACTCGGTTGCACGTGGCGAGCGTACGGCTTACACGGAATGGCTCAGATCAAACGAATACGGCTCACGAGGCTCGGTGAAGGGACACGGCTCAGACGTCAATGGCAGCTCACGCGGCTCGGTGAAGGGACGCGACTCGGACGTCAATCGGCAGCTCATGCAAGGAGACGCGACTTAGGCTCGAAACTGACGGAAACACACACGATCGACTTCGGCACGGGTGAAGCACGCGGTGCGGACAACTGGAGGAGACTGGTCGGCACGGCTTCACGACGGTAGGACGGTGCGGCTACGGCTGATGGATGGAGACGCGAGGAGGAGAAGGCTTTGTCCGGGCGATCGTCGTCGTGCAGAGGCTGCGTCGGTCGTGGGATTCGCAGCGGCCGGAGGTGCACAGTGAAAGGGCGGCGACTAGAGCTCTAATCGTGAAGGGAAGAGGAAGAGTGGAGAATAAGGTGAATAGTAAGTTCACGCTTCCCAAAAATACCCTATTTAATAATAACAATATTATTATTAATAATAATTATTACTACTATTATACCTATTAATTAATTCTTTCTCTTTTTACTTTTTCACCATAACAAACAACCTCTCATCTCTCCTGATTTAATAACTCTTTCCATCATCTTAACTCCTTCTCTTTTTCCAAACAAAAGATACATTTTCCTTTATAATTGTATTTATTCCAAAATAAAATTACTATCATTCCTCCATAACTTAATACATACCCATATAATTATTTTTTCCATAAACTTTTACTTTACCAACCTAATTCACCAATACTCATCACTCCAACAATCAAAACTTTAACCATAGAATTCTTATTTCAAAAAAAATTAATTACATAACCTTCCGAAATACTTAATTTCCACAATTTCAACCAAACACCCAAATTCATCATATTAAAAATTAAGAAATTTAACTTATTAGTTTTGGGGTGTTACAATAGCGAGTCAACTCTAGTGGTAGTCTCGACTTCGAGTTTGTGAGGAGATTGCAAAGAGTTCATGAGGAGATTACAAGAAGAGAAAAGCATCAAAGATGATTTTTTCTTTTAACCTATCTTTGTTTCAAATAGGGTTGTTATGCATGTTGACTACTAAATTTGTTTAGTTGCAATTAGACTAAAGTTTGATCTTTATTCCGCTGCGCATGTCTACCATTTCCATCAGTATCAAGTGTTTAAGTAGGACTTTAAGTATATCAAGTGTATTTAATCAATCGAGCTAGTGTATCAGTGAAGAATACTAAGTGTATCTACAGTTCATCAAGTTGTATCAAGCATATCAAGCGTATCAAATTTATTGAGTGAACCAGTGAAGCATAGCAAGTTTATCAACAGTGCATCAAGTGTATCAAACTTATAAGTGAAACATTAAAGTGTATCAAGGCCTAAAAGGTATCAAGTGTCTCAAGAAGAATCAAGCGTAACAAGGAGTATTAGGTGTATCAAGTTATTTCAAGTGTATTAAAGAGTATCAAGTGTATTAAAGTGTATCATGGTGCATCAAGTTTATCAAGGTTCAAAGGTTATCAATATTTTGAGAGGTGATCATCATTATATCGTTATAGGTTTGGGTTTTTATGTAAAAGACTTCTTTTTGGAAAAATAAGTGATTTTGTGATTGTTTAGAAAATTTGGGGAATCTACATT
Organism: Cucumis hystrix; assembly: GCA_025688845.1. Taxonomy (NCBI): domain Eukaryota; kingdom Viridiplantae; phylum Streptophyta; class Magnoliopsida; order Cucurbitales; family Cucurbitaceae; genus Cucumis; species Cucumis hystrix. The sequence goes on from CM046887.1 coordinate 2,529,995, forward strand.
CACATTGAGTTGATATAGATCTTTTAATTTTAAATTTGTAACAAAACTTTTGTTATTTTAATCTATTTGTATCTGATTGCAATAAATGTATATTCTCTTAATTAATTTTTATTAAAGGATAGTTGCAAATTTAGCAATTAAATTCAAATTAATTAAGTATATAGCAACATTTTAAAAAATTTGCAAATATAGCAAAATTTGTCAAATTCTATCAATAATACAAGTTTATCGCCGATAGACTATGTTGTAAATATTGGTCTATCACTGATAGATCATACGAGTCTATCAACAATACAAATCTATCAGCGATAGTTTTGCTATATTTGCAAAAAAAATTTAAATATTGCTATACTTTTAATTATTATTCCCCAAATGACCATCAATTACAATTACTCTTTTATTAATTGCAATATGTTTAGGGGTTTTTTAAAAAATATAACAAAGTAGCAAAATATTTACGTTATATAGAACAATTTTGAAAACGAAAAAAAAAAAGTCACAGACCGACAATGAAAAATATAAAAAATGCCCCAATCAACAAGCGATTAATTGGTCACTTGCGCTGTGTAATTCTTATTCTAAACAATCGTGTACCAAATCTAAACGATCTTGGGATCCACGATCGTGTACCAAATCTAAACAATAAAGATCGTTTAGATTTGGTACACGATCGTAGATCTTGGTTGTTTAGATTTGGTACATGATCATGTATCCAAATCTAAACGACCGTGTCCTAGTCAATATGCGATTAATTGGTTACTTGCGGGCGTAATTCTGCATCTAAACGATAGCATACCAAAATCTAAACGATATTGGGATCCACAATCGTGTAGCAAATTTAAACGACCAAGATTATTTAGATTTGGTACACGATCGTGGATTTTGGTTGTTTAGATTTGGTACATGATCATGTATTCAAATCTAAACGACCGTGTACCAATATATACCAACGATTTTTTCAAGATCGTGTACCAAATTTAAAAGATTTATATTTGGTACACGACCTTGTACCAATATCGTTTAGATTTGGTACACAATCGTGTAGCCAAAGCTAAATGATAAAATATCAATATCCCAACGATTTTTGCTCAAGATCATGTACCAAAATTTTTATATCTTGGTACACGATCTTGAACCAAATAACCGTTTGAGAAAAAAAATGGTACAAGATTTATGATTAATTGAAAACAAAGATTTAAAAAAGAGATATATAAAAGAAAATTTGCAGAAGAAAGAAGATGGAAAAGAAAAGAAAAAAAAGGAAAGAAGAAAGAAGATGAAAAGGAAGAATATTTTTTTAAAAAAATGGTTGGTTTCCTGAGTTTTTTAATTTTGTTACTCGAGCCGTAAATATTTTAGTGTTTTGTTATATTTATGAAAATTATCTTTTTTATTTTCTATTTTGTAAATAGTTCATTTTTTTTTTTTGCTATATATGAGAATTCCTCTATTTTTTTTATAGATCTTTCTGAGTAAATTTTAGTAGATGGGTTAAAATCACACCTAAAAAGTAATTTTTTAAAAAGAAAAGTACTCGTAATTATTAAATAAAATTACAACAAATTTGATATTATTATATATATATATTGTAAAATATATATATTAAAAAAAAAAGTAAATTGTCAAAATAAAACATTTGACAAAATATTTACACTTAGAAAAATCAGTGTAATAAGTTTTATCTTTTAGTAGTTTTTTCCTATAAAGTGTAAATAATTCACATAGGCCATAGAGAAATTAGATGGAGTTTACTGTATTTTGTAAATAGTTTAGAGTAATTGATATAATTTGATTTAAAAATATTTTAAAAGTTACATTTTTTGGTTCGTGAACAAACTATCATGTTATTTTATAATTAATATTTCATTAATAGCAACAAATAATACAAAAATACATAATTTTTTGTGTGTTTGGATTACATTTTCAAATGTTTAATTTATAAAATAAGTTATTTTGAAAAAAAATTAAAGTTTTTGAAAGCCACTCAAGATAGATTTCTAAGTGTATTTTAAACAATTTGTAGGAGAAAGAGTTTAAACAAAAATGAGTTTTTAGAAAAACATTTTTTTCTTAATTATCCTTAAAAATAATTAAGAACATTTTAAAAAATAGTAAAATATTTTAAACTATTTACATAATAGAGCAAAATCCATGAAACTTTTATCTCATTTAATTTTTTTTTTAAATAGTCAAATTTGTGGTTAATAAAAAAATTTGCCAAAATAAACTAACATGAACCGCAACTTAAAAAAACAAATTAAATTTTCAACATCTACAATAAAATTTATAAATTCGTGCCGTTTAAATTTGATAGAATGGGATTTTATAGGAATAGCTCATCTTGTTTGAGTTTATTGGACTCTAATATCATGGATTACATCTCAAAACCAAGACAATAAGAGAAGTAGCTTATCTATCTTATATGGAGTATGGGTCCCTTTGGTTTTTCCAATGTGAAACTCTCAACTTCTCCCACACTTACATCACACGTAATTTTTTACTAGTAATAACAATAACTGTATAAATAAAACACACATCAAAATTGAAGATAATTATATTGAGTAATTCAACACCTATTTACAACTAATTAAACTACCTCAAAAAAAAAAAAAAAAACTAATTAAAGAAAATCAATTGATTATGCTATTTTTTTCTTTATATACATGTTTTTATTCATCTAATTATAAGAACGAAGAATCGAACATGAAGGAAGAGTGCATTAATGACTTACTAAGCACTAAATAATATTAAAAACGTTTATTAGAAACATTTATTTTTTCTAATCTACTTTGAGGCATGGATTTAAACTACCTCATGTATTTTTGTTTTGAAAGAAAAGGAAAGTCTTGGAGTGGAGGTTTAGGCTATTTGTATGCCATTGCGGTACGTCAAAGAACTCTTAGCAAATACGCCAAGCAACATGTTTTAAATTAATGCACAAACAAATTAAATATCATATCATGAATATCACTTTTACACAGTTCACCGTCTAGAAAATAATTTAATAAGTCACAGTGGGTATAGAGTGATATAGTACGTGTTAGTCTACTAACTTTAGTTTTTGACTATGTAGCTTCAAAACTATCCTCCATGGATGGATTTTGCACTTCTCTTTAGTTTGTCTTATTCTAAATTTTTTCTCACACTTTTTTATTAAAAATATATTTTTATCGATTTTAAAGTTAGAAATTCTATTCTTCCACCTCACGTATATATTATAAATAATGATAATAATTATATATCCTTTATTATCTTAAAAGTTGATAGTTCGATTTACGTCTCATAAGTTTTTAATCAAACAATATAAAAAGAATTAAACGAGCTTCTAACTCTGACATTTTAAACCATTTTGATTTTTATTAATATGTGTGATTTTTTATATTCTTTTCCTTCTATTCGTTATTCGTAATATATATAGAGAAAATTGAGTCATATTTTTTCTTGGTTGGTAAGGATTTTGAGATTTGAACTATATCATTTAGATTATATAGAGAAAATTGAGTCATATTTTTTCTTGGTTGGTAAGGATTTTGAGATTTGAA
>CM046887.1:2533546-2600352 GCA_025688845.1 Cucumis hystrix
AATTGAGTCATATTTTTTCTTGGTTGGTAAGGATTTTGAGATTTGAATATATCATTTAGATAATTTTGAAAAGTTTGAAGTAATTGAAACAATTATTATTTTAAGAGTTCTAAATTATACAAAATCTTCAACCTTACAGAGTATAAGTTTTTTTAAAAACAAAATTAAAAAAAGTTGTGAAAATGATCTATATTGTAATGAAAAGAAAAACGGACTTTAGTAAACAAATTTGGAGCAAAAGATTTACTTTTTTAACTTGATGGTGTTTAATTCGAATTTATGTTAGATATACATGTTTTATGTCAGCTAAACTATGATATTTTTTTATGTCAACATCTTTGAATGCAAAAGATTATCTACCTTCAGCATATGCCTCTTAATTCTTCACATTCCAACAATACATGCATGTGTTGAAAGACATTTTTCTTAACTATATCTAGCTGTTAGCGTGGTAAGATACACGCATTATTATTCCAATTCATGAAACTAACTTCTACCAAATTATATCTAAAAAAAATCCACGGAATCCTATGCAAAATTTGAATGTCTTTTTGTTGTCACATAATAATAATAATAATTATTCAATTAAATTTGATAAAAAAATTAATTAACAATTTTAAATTTTATTAAAAATAAAAGGACAAAAATCTCAATATTTGAAAATTTTGTATAAAACAAAAGAATATATAGAAACTAAATTTCTATCTAATCAAATTTAAAATGTCGATATCGACGAACATATCAAAATCTCAATTTTACGATCGATGAAAGTATAGATAAAATTTTGATTTTGATGGATATTTTTGAAAAAGTTATAAAACGAAATTTTTTTAAAATAAATTTATATTATTAAGTGAAAATTTATTGTAAAAGACAAAACTAGTTAAATATTTATAAAATGTAGCAATAATAGACCACAATAGTTACTAATAGACTTCTATCAATAAGTGTCTATCGTTGATAGAATAATTTTTTTATTATATTTTGTAAATATTTTGATTCATTTTACTATATTTAAATTTGAAAATACCTTTAGTAAGTAAGCATTTTATAGTTATGAATAAAGTTAACATGTTTAATATTTATATATATAAAGTAGTGATATTTGATAACATGTTAGTATGTTTTATAAATTTTTCCATAATATATTAAAAATATTTGTTCATCTTTGAAATCGATATCAATTCTATGAAAATCTTTAACGTGAATGATCCATTATGAAATTTATTCACTAAATATAGAAGTGGAGGGAGCGAATTTGATTGTTATTATTGTTTTTATATGGAAAAAAGCTAAAAAAAAAAAAAAAAAAAAAAAAAAAAAAAAAAAAAAAAAAAAAAAAGAAGAAGAAGAAGAAGAAGAAGAAGAAGAAGAAGAAGAAGAAGAAGGAGGAAAAAGAGTGGCTGTGTTTAAGAATAGATGATGACACGGAAAGCCACAATAATTGAATAAACGAAAGATTAAAAATAAAAAGGAAAAGAAATCAAACATGGGGCATTTTGGACCATTAGTCTGAATGAATAGCCGTTACGTGTCATGATATCGTCTTACGTGGCGCCCACCACGTCCATCCCGCGTTACACCAGCCATACGATCTCCAAAACCACTCATTCAATCAATCCAAAGACAAAAACCGAACCACCTGACCAACCCTTCACCACTAAGCTGCCTTTCTCTACATCCTTCTTTGTTTTCTTTTTTCTTTTGAGAAAATATATCCAATGGAAATTAAAAAATAATAATAAAACAAAGGTTTAGGTACCATCTTGATTTTTATACTTTGTATTTTTTATGGTGGTTTGTTTAAAATGTTTACCTATTTAACCACTAATACTAATAATTTTTCTGAATTTGTTTTTTTTAAAAAAAAAAACGTTACAAACGGAACTAGTCAAGGCAATAATAAGAAAAATCTATTTCGAAAAATTTAATGGTTTCAAAGTGGAAAATCCTCCCACCAAACATGAGAACAAACTTTCCTCATCACCCATTTAACCAAACAATCTCATGTGATTAATTATGTGAATGTCTTATATGTCTTAATTGGTATACAATTTTATTCTTATTATTTCACTTTTAAAATCTCTTCTACCAAGTCAAACATTTGTTAAATGTCTATTGTCTTGTCAATAAACGCATCGTAGATAAACTATCAAGCTCAACAATGGTGAAGAACGGATCCTAAGAAGCAATAACCTTCGACTCATCACTTGCCAATATAGATAAAACTCTCCACACACATATTGGCTAACACACACCTCATTAATTGATCAAACTCTTTGTATTTCATTAAAATATATATGTTTGTTTAGAAATATGTTATATTATTTCCTCATTTGCATTATTATATTTATAGAATCATATGACAGAATTGAAAGATATGTGAAAAAAGAGTCAACCACTTTTCAGACGAAGGATTTGTGAGACGATGTTGGAAATTTGGGAATACGACCACGGGACATTAAATGTATTGGTTGGAGTCTAAAACCAAAACCAAAACCAAGAACAAATAACTCATCAGTATCATCAATTTTATATTTGTAATAAAAAAAGAATGAATAAGTCGTTGAGATAATGAATTTAAAAGAGCAACTTGACAAACAAGAGACAAATATTCAAAAAGAGAAAAATAATAAATGTAACTAGAACAAAACTTATGGCAACAAAAACTTATGTAGACAACTTGAAAGACTTAATTAAATTGCCCAAAAATTTATGGAGTCATGACATCAAAAAGAGAAATTTCAACATAGGTATGAACTATAATTTTTTTTGGGTATATTTTGCAAATATCTTAGAAAATGCCCATATATAACATTGTTTTAAATTTGTTACTATTCACGACTCTCATTTTTTAGAATTATTTAACTTCTAAATTCATGAGGATTTGGATGAAAAATGCATATATATTTAATCATTTTCATACAAAAATCAAGTTTAAAAATAAAAAAATGATCTATATATGACATGTTTGATCTTAAGAGGTTGTTTATGGTGTTAAATTGACGTAGTATGTCTGAAGTTTATATGTCTTGAGAATTTATATGTCCGAATAATTTATATATATGTGTTTGTGGATGTACAACATTGTGAGTTCATAGGTATGTGTTTGAGGTGCAAGATTGAGTTCATACGTGAGCATCTAGTGCTATTTTTGAAACTCTTCATGATCTGTTTCTATATGATTAGTATTTTTATTTTGAAACTTTATTTTAATTTGTTTCTATGATTAGTATTTTTGTTTTGGAACTTTATTTTACCAATTTTACCAATCTTTGTTTGAATAAATATTAATTGGTAATTTTTTAAAATTTCTTTCTTTAATTTTTTTGTTTTAGTAATGAACAATAACAACACAATTAACGCCAACTACATTTTTATCAGGAGTATAGTTAAATAAAACAAGAAACTGAAGAGAAATTAAAATTTTTGGATTTCAAAATTTCTCTCCATAAAATTTCTCATCATATTTTTCTTCTTATTATTATTCTTTTTGTTGCTATTATGTATTTTTCCTATATCATTAATTTTTCTTTTAACAAAATCTCTCCACCTCATCTTAGTAGCCAATGCAATATCACTACTTTTTTCAATAATTCCACTCTCAGTTCCTCCAAGTTTAAAGAATTATCAAAGAACAAATCTGGCTATAAAATGCTCTAAAAAAACAAATTCCTATTTTATGATTTTTTTTGCTTTTTGTTATTCTTGTTTATTTTTCTTAACTTTTTGTTCCACCATTCTACTATATAAATACTTTTCTAAATTAATTCTTAATATTATGTGAATTCATTTACATACGACTATTACACTTAAAGTAGACAAAATGTAATGATTATCTATATATTCAACCACCCTATAACACACATCAATAGTGGTCATAGAATGTATGCATGCACAAAAAGTAGATACTGAGACTACTTGTTGAAGTTGCTCACACAAAGGGGTTGTTGAAGCTTAAAATTGGTTGTTGGAGTTCGTTGTCAGAGTTGTCATAAGATGGATGCTGACGCTAGTAATTGATTAATTGTTGGAGTTGGTTGCGGGAAGGCGATCATCGGAGTTGTCATTAGAGTAATTGTCAAAGTCTGGAATTGGTGTTATTGAAGTTGTCATTTGAGTGATTGTCAGAGTATGAAAATTGTCATGGAATTGCTCCCAAAGCGTGGAAAAACGATACTTGTTGATGGTGGGCAATGAATGAAGCATTAAAAACATTGGAAGAAGGGAGAGTTCAGGTAGGTTGAAAAAATATATCAACTCAACTCTATTAACAATTAAAGTTGGTGGGCCAGACAATGAATATAGTAACGTAACTTAACTCATGTTGGTGAGCCAAAAACCCTGTAAATGTGAGAAAGAGTTGAAAACGGGCAAAAAAAAAAACTTTTCAATTGATCGTATGTTTGCAGAAATTTTGTTAATGTCAAATTTTGACAACTTAGAAAATACAATTTTTTTTTTTTAAAAAAAATTGAATTATCTTTTTGTGTAATTTTTTATATAAAATATTTGAATTATTTTTCAATGGAAATTGTTAAAATGCCATGAATTCAGTATCTGACACTATGAACTACCTAGTACAAGGTCTTCTAATCTTGTTAGTGAGCTGGGGTTTAGAGGTGACATGTCGTAGTTGCGGTTCAAGGCAACATTCCTGAAAGCTCCTAAATTTTCGTAATTGAGCATATGTACTTATTTATGAGTTATTTACAATTTTAACCGTAAGAGTTTAGAGATGTATAGAGAAGTAGATTATATAAACTTTTTAATTTAATAACGTTATATTGTATTTTGAAAAATTCTCTCTAAAAAATCTTGTTCCTTCTTTAGCTTGTAGACGTAGCTAACACATAGTTAGTGAATTATATATACATTATATATGTCAATTTCTATATATTTTTATATTGTTTAATGGTTGATTTCATAACGTTGGATGAGAACCATGCACCGGATTAGACCAATATCTAATTGACTGTTAAAACAATATAACTATCGACTTCCATCCAGTTTCTATTTCCGTTATGCCCAACACTATCCAATTATTTCAATTTTTGAATTAAACTATTGCCAGGTATATTAGAAAAATAAAAATTAAATATATGTATTAAGAATGCCACGTTTACTGCACGTGGCCCAATTGCAAGGAAGAGAAAAATCATGTTCGTTTCCTAATTCGTTCAAGAACTCTATAAAATACATCAACCATCTCCTAATCTATTTCTAATCCAATTCAAAAATTCCGACAATAAAAGAAAAAAAAGCTTAAACCTACAAATTTCCTTTCGAAAACTCAAAATAAATCTTCAACCGATCAAGAACAAGAAGCTAAAATGGCGCTCAGATCAATACATCAAATCGGCACTCTGTTTCCGGCGACGAATTGCAACGATCATTCATCTCACTCCAGAGTACCGACGAGTACGGCAGCGGTGAGGGTGGTCCCAGCGGCGGCGATTTTGCGATCTAGGTTTTCGAATCGAGAAAGAGAAGAGGTAATGGTATCATCATTGGACAGAGTCGGACGGAGTTTCTCGTTGTCATGCAGTGCTTCGACTGCTGCGGTAGAGGAGGAGGAGAAAGGAGGGTATAGGAGTGGAGTGGGGGTGTTTGTGATGATGGCGTTGGACAGTGTGACAATGGGGAATAAGGTGAATCGGAGGAAGGCGATGGAGGTGAGTTTTCAGGCGATGAAAGGGGCGGGAGTGGAGGGGGTTATGGTGGATGTGTGGTGGGGATTGGTGGAGAAGGAAAGGCCCCGCGAGTATAATTTCGGCGGTTATGAAGATCTTTTGGGTATGACGGCGAAATATGGGCTGAAAGTTCAGGCCGTGATGTCCTTTCATCAATGTGGAGGGAACGTGGGCGATTCTTGCACGTAACTACTTTCTCATCCATCTAGATTATTGTTGTTATTGTTTAGTTTAACAAATTGTGGATAGAGGTTGAAGATTGAGTTTTAATTGGTAATAAAAACTGTCTTAGCCACCCAATTTTTTGATTGGATTATCTCAAATTTAAACTCTCATCTTCTAATTCGATTTTTAATTTAAGGTAAATTGTCAATTTAGTCTCTAACCAAGTGAAAAACGTAATGAGTTATTGAAAACTTAAATTTCAATCACATGTATTTTTGAAATATTCAAATTTTTTTAAGTTCTTTTAGTTCACAATATTTTTAAAGTCTAGAGACAAGTAGTTTTATGATTTATTAGATGTATTTTAAATTTTATATTTAAAGTGTAAACTAACACTTTTTTTTTTTTTTAATTATAACAATTTGAGCAAGTTTGAAATGGTATCTTTCTATTTTTGTACCATTCAAGTTTGAAATGGTAAGACAACAAATTAATTTATTACTAAAGAAAATATGTTTTTAATATCTAATTTTTTTAAAAAGATAATTGATTGTTGAATTATAAGTTTGGTTTTCTTGGCTTCTTTTTGTTTTCTTGTTTATTATAATCTTGCAAGAACAAATAAGAACAAATATTGTGAGGGATTTTTAGAGTAGGATTAGAAAGTAAGATGTTTTAAGTTTTTTATTTTTTAGTTAAATTTAAATTGAAAGAGAGACTAAAAAGATTGATTTATTTTTTTAATAATTTTTTTTAAAATTTTAGTTAAATTACAGAATTAATCAAAATTGCACAAAACTATTAACATTATAAACAACCAAACCATACAAACAAATTAAAAGCATTTAACTGTATAATTTCATATTTATTTTTAAAAAACGTAAGTTTAGAAGGATTTTCAAATATAAAACAAACAAAATATTTACAAAAGGTAGCAAAATTGAATCCAATAGAATTTTGAAATTTTGTTTTTCAACCTTTACTGTTCATCAGTATTTTACTGGGGATTAGTTATAAACATAAACATGATTTTATTTTGAGTAATGATTGTAAATGAAATGTACAGAATTCCATTACCGAAATGGGTGGTGGAAGAGATGGAGAAAGATCCGGACCTTGCCTACACGGATCAATGGGGAAGAAGGAACTTAGAATACTTATCTTTAGGATGCGATAATCTTCCTGTCTTAAAGGGCAGAACTCCAGTTCAATGCTACGCCGATTTCATGCGTGCCTTCAAACATAACTTCAATCATCTCCTGGGCAATACCATCGTTGTAAGTTCAATCTCTACCAAATCCCTACATTTAGCACTTTTATTATTGATTAGTCATTCCAAACAATCTTCCTCTTTCATCTTTGTTGGGTGTACATGCTTATAATTTTTAGGTTCCAATCATATCCACTTTCCTTTAAACTGAGGGTTTGAGGTTTGTTTTAATGTACTCGGTCCACTCAGGATCTTTAATTTGAGTCAATATGATTATTAAAAAATTGAAAAACCAGATAATCAACTTATAAATTTTCATTTAGGGGCAAATTAGAGGCACCTAAAATTAGGCAGTTTATGTCCGATACTACTTTAAATTACAATATTAAAATTGTAAATAATGTAAATATGACAAATATAAATAAAATTTATGCTTCTTTGATAACAAATTCAAGACATACCATTCGTCACTTGTATTTTAGTTGATTTGAAGACTACAAAAATGATTTTAACCATTTCAAAATCTCTCAACTCCTCCTATTCTAAACGCAATTAATTGGAACAATGATAGTGATAGTTTTATGCAATATGCTCTGTTTCATAGAATTGCTTCTTTGGAAACGTGGGAGTGACGTTGGTTTTTTGTTCTCTCTTTCTAATAAAGGAAATTCAAGTAGGGATGGGACCAGCTGGGGAGCTTCGTTATCCATCATATCCAGAACAAAATGACACATGGAGATTCCCAGGCATTGGAGCCTTTCAATGTTTTGACAAAGTAATTCAATTTACTTTGTTTCATCTCACATTATTTATCCATTCAATTTCTAGCATCTCTAGATCCTAATCTGCATTATTTCCTTATTCTTGTATAGTACATGCTAAGTAGCTTAAAAGCTGCAGCCAATGTCGCTGGAAAACCCGAATGGGGCTCGACTGGCCCAACCGATGCGGGTCACTACAACAACTGGCCAGAGGACACCCAATTTTTCAAGAAAGAAGGTGGAGGTTGGAACTCCACTTATGGAGAATTCTTCCTCTCTTGGTACTCCCAAATCCTTCTTGATCATGGAGATGCAATACTTTCACACGCTTCTTCAATATTCAAACCTTCGAGTGTGAAGATCTCAGTGAAGATTGCAGGCATTCATTGGCATTATGGCACTCGGTCTCACGCCCCTGAGCTCACCGCAGGATACTACAACACACGGTACCGTGATGGTTACACACCAATCGCGCGAATGCTGGCACGCCATGGTGCCATCTTCAACTTCACTTGTATTGAAATGCACGACCATGAGCAACCTCAAAATGCACAATGTTCTCCTGAAAAGCTTGTAAGGCAAGTGAAGTTAGCAACTCAAAAGGCTCATGTCCCGCTCGCGGGGGAAAATGCATTGCCACGATACGACGAGTACGCATATGAGCAAATCGTGAGGGCGTCGAGAGAGATGTGTGCATTCACATACTTGAGGATGAATACTCAGTTGTTTGAAGAAGAAAATTGGAGAAGGTTTGTGGGATTTGTGCAGAAAATGAAAGAAGGGAAGAATGGGCATAGAAGTTGGGACGAAAAGAAGAAGCAACAAGTTGAAAAGCTTGTGCCTAATCTGCAACGTGAGACTAATTTGTTTCAAAGAGCTTAGTTTTGTTAAGCTTAGGTTTTAGCTTTCCACATATGGAAAAATTAGGCCACCTTTTTAAAACTCCACTCTATTTTATAAAAAAAATTTAGTACCACAACTTGTGGAATGTGTGTAAATTATAGATGGAAGCAAGTAGGTTTATTGTTAAATAATGTGATTAAGGTTAAGCATATTAATTAGTATAGAATAGTTGTCCACTATAAAGAAAAAATAATGGCAAATTTGCCTCATGTATAAAGCTACGTTTTTCAGATATATAGCACAATTTAAAATTTATTTTGCTATTACTATCCCTGAAAAATCAATGATTTAGATATACATACATAAACTACAAGAATAACACATACGACACCTAACGAAAAATGCTATAATAGACTTTATAGCTATTTCGACAGTCACTAAGACCTGAGATCCAATAACTAAAGGAAGAATTCTTTCATTCCTTCCGGGACATCTTGGGGCAATGTATGCCTGAGGTCGAATACAATAAAGATAAAATTCTTTCAGGCTATCTTGGTGCCACTAAGGCCTGAGATCCAATATAAGAAAATGACACATGTCTAGGGTTATATATATGTTATATAATCGGATCGGGTTGGGTCAACCCAACCCTTAATTTCCCAACCTGATAACCCGACTTACTTTTTTTCTACATTTTTCTAACCCAACCTAACCCTTACGGTTAGGGTTGGGTACTCCAGGTTGGTTAAGTTACGGGTTTATTTTACCACTCCTACTTTTGAGTTCTTCGAATGCCCAGTAGCTACTTTATCCCAACGAAAAGCATTTTTCTTTTGTAGTAGTCTGGTAAGAGGCACTGCAATCTCACTAGCTTCTAACGAAGCATCTGCAATATCTAGTTAACCCCAAGAACCGTCTAATTAAGTTCAGACACATCGTTCGACTTGGGCCAGTTGTCAATTGCTTTACTTTTTCCCCCATCGACTTCCACCATTTGGTTGATATCCAATGCCCCAGATTTTGTATCCTTGAATGCCAAAACACACACTTCTTTCGATTGGCAAATAATTTGTTATCTGTCAATATATTGAATACAACTCCCAAATGCTTCTTGTGTGTTGTTGTGTACACCGATATATCATCAAAGAAAACTAGTACAAACTGACAAAAGAAAGGTCTAAAAATTACCTGATTCATTAAAGACTAAAAGGTGGTTGAAGAATTAGTTAAGTTGAATGACATAACCCGAAATTCATTATGACCCCACGTGTACGAAAAGCAATTTTCTCCATATCTTCTTTCCATAGTCTGGTATGATGGTAACCCGAGCGGAGATCCAATTTTAAAAAGATTGCACTCCCATGAAGCTTGTTAAGCAACTCTTCAATCATCGGGATCGAGAATTTATATGTCATCGTCACTTGGTTTAATTTTAAGTAAGCCACACAGAAATGCCATCCCCCATCTTTTTTTAACTACAAAATTGGACTCGAGTGTGGACTTCTACTTGGTTAAATTACTCTTAGCTTGCAACATCTCTGTGACCAGTTTCTCGATTTCTTCCTTTTGGATATAACCATACTTGTAAGGTCTTACATTGATGGGCTTCTGCTCTTCCATGGTTAAAATGCGGTGATCCACTATCCTCTTCGGTGGCAACCTTTAGGTGAATTAAATATATCTTCATAACATTTCGGCAATGACTGGATCATGGGAAGATCTTTCTCTTCCCATTTTCCTTCCCTTTAGCTATCATGGTTTATCCTTTCTTCAACCTCTATATTATGAAATTTAATCATGAACCCTTGGTCTTCCTCATCCCATGTTTTGGTGATCTTTTTGAGATAACACTCAGCTGTAGTTAACGATTTGTCTCCTTTAAGAATAATAGTCTTGTTCTCTGTCATAAATGCAATTGATTTTGAAGGCTAATGAACTCTCATGAATCCCAGAACATAACCAAGGCATCCCCAATTTTAGATCAAATTTTCCCAACTCGATGGCTAGGAAGTCAGCCTTAATTACAACTCCTGGTAGTTTCACCTCTATTTTTTTTGTAAATTTTGTGGCCCTTTATCTCTTCCATCCTCTATAGTCACCTTGAATTTATATAGTACCTTCAGTCACCGGTAGGTTTAATTCGACCATGATCCTCTAGTGTATGAAGTTATGAGTTTTTCCACTGTCAATCAACACTATTAGACTTTTTCCCTTAATATCTCCTTTTAGTATAACCGTTCCCTTCTTTGGAAATCCCATAATAGTTCGTAGGGCAATTTTCGTATCCTCCGTGATCTCCATGATTTTTAAATCCCTAGTTTCGAATTCAATAGTTTTGGCTTCATCTTCTTCGTTTGTTTCGTCCTCTTCATTCATTATGAACAACATAAGTTCCTGATTCTCTCGTACCTTGCACTGATGGTTGTAGGAGTAATTTTCGTTGCATCTAAGACAAAATCCCTTATCTAGCCTTGCCCTCAATTCACAATCAAACAATCTTTTCACTGATGGTTCCCTCTTTGTATGGTTTCCATGCACAGGAATAGAGATCTACCTAATATTCTTCTCGAAAACGTTCAACCCACTCTTGTGTGTATTACGTTGCACATTCTGACTAACTTGGGCTTCTTTTTTGCTAGGCCTTTGGGCCCTTGGTCGATTTGAAGATTGTCAGTATTAACTCTAAAAGGTAACAACTGTTAGAAGGCAAAGTAGGATTACGCAAAAAATGTGCATTTCCAATTGTGTGTTCTATTCATGAATAATAAAACAATGTCCTGCAAGTTTTCCTCTCTATCACCCAAGTATAAGCGAAGAGAGGTTACCTGGTAAGTCCAGGGGGTCTAACACAGGGGATTTCAAGCTCCTATTTATCTAGTTGTGTTCAAAATCATGCAGTATAAACTGTGCAGTAAACTGTTTGAACATTATATGAATAATCCTAGCTATTTACACTACGATGCTTGGCGGTGCAAGGTGAGCATGGTAGGGTGACATGGCGAAAAGTGTTCTTCAACATAGGCAAGGCAAGAAAATGAAATGTAATCACTAGACAGAATGCTTGATTCTTTAGTACTTAAAGGAGATATAAGCAACTATTAACCACAAATTAAGACGAGCACCTCTCAGTGCTATACCATACTTGTTCCCCTCTTGGGATGCAAATACACGGGTTAAATGATACGTTATATCTAATTATCTTGAATGCAGTGATAGTAGCTACTCCTCAAGTAAGGTATACACCTCTCAATGCTTTTCACCAAACACATTGACATCTCTATAATGCATGACAAAGACAAGCTTAGCGATAAGAATGCATTGTTGCATTTTCTTCGCCACTTGCTCAGCTAAAAGTGGCCTCACCTATTTGGTGATGGCGGCCTCTAACTTTGTTCTTCTTTCAAATGAACATTGTTAAGATACTCAAACTTAACTGAACAGAACTCTTACTACACTCAATATAACTTTCTAAGTAACGAAGATTTCATTCAATGCTGTCTAACTATTCTATCATACATACATGAAATGGACAAGAAAGATGAAAAAGTGGAAGAAGAAATGCATTGTTGTCATACATAATATTTTAGACCTTTTGGCCATAACATCCTGTTTATAAACCATTACAATATAAAAGCATAAAAGTGGAAATACAATAGAGATGTAATGCCGCAGAGTTTGATCTCTCATTCTCTTTAGCTTTGATTTATGCATATATGTGAAAGGGATTAATGAAAATGGTGAATATCAATCTCTCTTTCTTTTGCTTTAAGCTCTCACCTAAAGCTCAAGGTATGGAGAAAATGGAAAATGTAAAAGACTTGCTTTTTCGGCCAAATGTGCACACCCTAGAAAGGGGGGAAAACTCTGTTTATATACTCAAAACTGGCGTCGACAAGCCGACACGCGCCATTAATGCTTCTGAAAAGTCGTAGTTAGGTTGTGCCGCCTACCTCAGTTGTCGTTTTCTAACATTTTCGCCAACCTCTTTTGTTTGCTAGCGGCTTGATCGCCTAACACATGTTTCCTCACGTTGTAGAGGTTGGCGGAATCTCCACGCACACCATGTCTTCTTCGCTGAGTTTCATTCTTATTTGCTTTATAATATGCGATAAGAGAACTAAAAGAGGATAAAATAGGCATGAAGTTCTTTTGCAGTAAACTTTTCACAGAGTAGTTAAATCGCCTACTTATTCTTTCTATTTTCATATGGCACGCCTTCATTATTTTACTTAAGAAGCTATAATAACTTATATTTTTTTAAGTTATCAGCCCTCCATTTGTTTAGAGCTAACTTTAGGGCCACGTTCTTGTCATTCACGAGTTACGACTCCTTCATAAATTCTACCAACGTTTTTGGATGACAACTAACCACTTCAACCTGAAGCTCTTGTCCTAACCCAATGACAACAGTATTCATCAACACACTCTCTGTCATCTCCGACAATGGTGTGGAATAGTTAAAAAACCTTTTAAATAATCTGGGTAAGTACCCTCTTGCTTGATCTTGATAAGCCTTGCCCCCAAACTCCCCTCTCGGTCGGTTGGAAATGTTAAAAAATATGCGATTTCAAATCCTCCCATGAAACCACCTTCTTCCAATTATTACTCCATCGAAACTAATTTACTCCGTCTTGCGCGAAGTTGATTACAACCACCTTCACCTTTTCCTCATTAGGTAAATCGACGATTTCATATTAGTGTTTAGCTCTATACACGTATGATTCCGGGTTCACCCCTATAAATATTGGCATCCCCAACTTTTCCTATTTACTTTTCTCGTTAAATCCTCCTCCAAGGTTATTCATAACTTCTACTTCCTCCATCTTTCCTTTCATCTTGTAATATGAGCCATATGACGTACCCAATTCCTCTTTCCTTCTGTTTATGTTGTTTTCCTTCATCTCTTCCTCGAATATCTCCACGCTCACCTTCAGGGCCAGAATCATTTCCTTGATCCCCATAATCTCCTTCTCGTTATTCTCCATTTGATCTTCTAATTGTTTTTTAAGCCATGGATCTTGTTTTGTCCAGGATGGTGTGACTCTGATACCAATTTGTAAGGATTCTTATACCTGAAACTCAGTAAAAAGTCAAATGGCAAACCAGAGGCAACATTCTGCTATAATATATTCAATGGAATTCAAGAGTTCGCAAGATAAGCAAAAATATTCCAAAAAGAATAAGAAATAAAATATGATGGTAAGAATAACATCCAGCTCCTTCGAGAATATTGGAAACTTCTCCCTACAAGTTCTATGCAGCTTTTACCGGAATAAAACCCACTTTTTTCAATCCCTAAACGTTCCTATTTTATACCCACATCAATGTGGGATCCTTAGGTCAATCACTCGTCGCCATTAGCATTCTTGGTAGCAATTCTTTGTATCATTTCCTTCTTGCCCTTTCTTTTGTACGTACGCAATATTGGAGTCCTAACATATTTCGTTGATGCTTGTTATATCCTCCAGTTACGAGTCTACAACCAGGAAAGAAACTATTGTAATAACCTATTATATTTATAATGGAAGTTATTTTGAAGTAGTCCCATGGTTTTTCTCTTTTACTCTGAAGGATTCTTTTACGTAAATCTTACAATCAATCACTACTTTTCTTTCCTTTGTGCTTGTGATTTATTTTACTTTACGTGTATTGACGCATATTAAATATCCTAATAGGATCTTGCCAATAAACCGAAAGTATAAGTTAAACTTGCTTTTCTGACTTTACGCAAGGAACTTCACTGCGAGTACAATTACAAGGTTCTTGTTGAATATGTGCTGCTTGGCTGAGGTTAATTACAGGTATATTACAACTTCTATGTTTTAGACTTAATCATTGTTCAGACGGGAGTTGTAGTTGAAGATTTTGTCAAATTTTCCTTTACAATCATTTTTAATCTTTTGTTTTATTTTTACAATAGTAGGATCCTTGATCTTGTGCTAGGTATTCCATGCAAAATTGAGCTTATTACATTTAATCCACATTGTGGATCTCAATTTGCAACACTGTTCAAGCTTCTTTACTTTCTGAGTACTAGATCAGTTCTAGATGGCAACAAAATTGCATCCTTAATTCCTGCGATAAGGTACAAAAAAAAAAAAAAAAAAGGAAAACACGGGAATAAAAATCCAATTGCCATCATTCCATCGTCATGGCATAAAATGGTGTGCCGACTTACAGACAATGATTCGGGGAAGTTAAATTTATCCCAAATTTATTGTCATGCTTTTCAACTTGTACACTTATTTTTCGAATAAATTTTCTAATTGGTATTTAGAACCAATAGAATTGAATTTCAATTATACAGGGTAGTTGAACTTGACATTATGCAGTAACTGAAAACATAGATAGTCTTACAAGGTCTATACATTCATTAGAAAACAATACTTGCTTTATGAACAAATTTAAAGGAGAAACGATGAGGGGCGGATTTTAAGATCTCATGTACAGATCACACAAATAGTGAATAAAGTTAGATGATCCAGAACCAAGTCACAACAGAACCTAGAGCCAAACCAGTGACTAGGAACAAAACCATGACAACTCCTGCCGTTTCTGCATGCTGTAATTGGACAACCTTCGGAGCCAACATCATGAGAACACTTGTCAAATAGCCATTGGTGAGGCCCATCAAACAAGTCAGGAACGTCACTGGAATCTCAGTTCTAAAGACTGGGGGACCATGAAGACATATGAAGAAGAGTGGAAAGAACAGGAGTCTCACGGCACATCCAACAATAGCAATTTTGGGGTTTTGAATAACATAAACTGCAGTGAGGGTCTTTCCAACAAGATCAAACACGTTGTAGCCAGTAATAAGGAGAATCGGGTACCAGTCTTTGAGAATGGAAGAATGAACATCCTCGGTAATGAATCCTGGAAATATTGACAACGTTACTAAATAGATGAGGACAATGCCAAACCCATACCACTTGACACTCTCTACTATTTCCCACAGTGTTGATCTCCATACCACCCCAGTCAGAGGTCCTTTTTCCTCTTCTTCCATGTTCATAGCTTGTACCTTCAAGTCCTTGTAATACTTCACCACTGGTAGCTTTTCAACTATATTGTAGAATATTATACATATAACCATAACTACAATGGAAACCACAAAGTAAAGCCTTGCACTTTCTCTCAGACCGCTTGCATCTTGTGGGTATATTGATTTTGTTATAATCCTCAAAACTGAAACGAGGACCCCTGCAACCAAGTCAGTCAATGATTTAGTACAACCTCCATTGGTTAACTTAAACAAACAAACAACTGGTCTATTCGGCCATAGCAATATTTCAAGCTACTTTAATAGCAAAAAGATGGTTCTTGTTTCCATAAAAAGAAATATTCCTTCTAGTTACATACGAAATCAAGATCCTGCTAGGTTTTCCTTCACCTGCATACAGTAAAACCCAAAAACAACTAATTCGAAGAAACAGAGCAGAGTACCCTGAGTTTATATATATACTTCATGGAAAATACTAAAGCTAATTCCAACAATTACAAAGGCAACAAGAACAATCCTCTCCAAGAAAACTTCAACACTTTCACCAAATTCTCCACACCCAGCAACCTTCCCCCAAAACCTGACATAACTCCTCTCTCAACCTCATTCTCAGATCCGTGGTCCCCACTTGATCAAAACAGAATACCACGTCCCAATAACGATTTGTTCACTTCAAATTTCCCTTTTTACCCTTCCCCTCATAAGTGCAAACAATTGAAGGTCTCACATATCCATGAAAAGAAGTACAACAAAAGGGTAAGCACGAAATGCAATTCAAGCTACCTTGATAGTGGATAAAAGGTTATTGTTTCGATACAAAGAACAAATCCTTCTAGTCACATATGAAATCAAGAACCATGAGAAGGCTTAAAATGCAATGTGATGATTTACAATAGACCTAAATTCTTGAGGATGTAATCTCATAGTCGTAAGGGTCAGCAAGACATGTAATTCAAGCTACTTGGATAGTGGATTATAGATAAAACATTTTCGTTTCCACAAAAAGAACTAATCCTTCCGATTACATGTGAAATCACGACCCATAAGAAGGCATGCAAAGCAACATGATGAATAAAAAATAGTTTGCTGCTACTAGTCTCTCTAAACCTAAACTCTTGAGCTGTTTATCTCTTAGTCGTGAATCACAACAAATGGGTAAGCGAGCAGTGTGATTCAAGCTACTCTAATACAGAATAAACAAGGTTCTAACTTTGAATTTCCATAAAACGAATTAATCCTTCTGGATGAATACAAAATCAAGCCCAATGAGAAAGAATGCAATATTGCAACGCCAGGATTCTGACAGACTTCTTTGATCCTTCTAAACCTAAACTCTTGATAGCTGTTTATCTTGTAGTTATGGTTCACAATAAAAGAGCTAGAAAAATATGTAATGATAGTCGATAAAATGTTCTCTTTTCGATGAAAAGAATTCCTCCTAAGCCCATGAGAAAGACACGTAATGCAAGGTGATGATTCAAACCAACTTCATTGTTTACAAGCCCCTCTAAACCTAAACCTGTATGCAATATATGTGATTCAAGCGACTTTGATAGCGGATCAAAGATTAATGTTTCATAAAAAGAACCAATCCTTCCAGTGACATATGAAATCAAGACCCATGAGAAGGCATACAACGGTAGGTGGTATTTCAAATAGATTCCTTTGTCTATTAACGTTTCTAAACCTCAACTCTTGAGAACTTTATCTCATAGTCATAGCTCATAAGTCATAACAAAAACGTAAACGAGATATGTAATTCAAAGAGTACAACAGGAAAATGCAACACAATCTCTATAACTTGCAAATATGCAAAAAGTGATCCATGCAATTTGCCTAAAGTTTCCTACAGAGATCAGTTAAATCATAACTAAAGGATGAAGGAATAGAAAATTCATGAAGCTAGAGAGTCAAGTCAGTTACCAAATTCAATAAAAGACGAACAGCAAGTAACATCTTACAATGAAAATAAAAAATTAATACCAGAACCAGCGGTGCCAGCTAAAACAGCCTGGATGTATCTCTCCGGTAGCTCACCGGCAGAGCCAATCACCCCACCCTGCACAACGGCGTCAGCAGCACCACACAAAACCACGAATCCGATGGTCACATATAGCCCCTCGTACAACCCGACCCGACCATTAATGTAAACCACATCCATAATTGGAACCGCAAGCAACGTCAACACAAAAATGACCAAACCCAGATTGATCCTGAAGTGTGCATCAGACTTGTGGGAATAAAAGACAATGAAGACAAGGCAAATGAAGGAAACCCCCATGTAAACAACAGCAAAAATGCGATCGACATTTGCATCAGGGTAGAGATAGGAGAAGTAGTCAATGGCGGTAACAAAAGCGTTCCATGGAAGGAGGTAACCAAAGCCCAAGGTAAAGTAGATTATGTAAGCAAAATGAAACGAATCCTTGGGAACCTTATTGGGTATAGGAGCGACGGTTGTAGTTGCCAGAAGAGAGATCGATTCGGAATCTCCGTCGACGAGACCCATTGGAGAATCAAACAGTCGGGATCTAAGAAGGGGGGTTGAGTGCGTTTTGAAACAAATTGACCAGATATTATAGTAGATAAGGTTAGTCGTAATGATAAATAAAGTGATCGGGTTGGGTTGACGGCTTATAAGAAATGTAGATCTGAATCATTAAAATAGGGAAAAAAAGCCTTTACGTGTACCCAACATTTGGTGTGTGGACTCAATTCACCGCCGGAAATGGAAATCGGCGCCGGGCGTAGGGCACCTGCGACTTGAAATATCAATTTTAAGTTTGGTTTCAGAGTTATAAAAAAAATCTAAAATAGACCAACGGAGAGGAAGAAAAATGAAAATGAAAATGATATATATTTTTAGTATTTAACCATTTCATTCGTTCCTTTTTTAAGAAAATCTTTTTTCGTGATAAAGTAATGTCATAAGATTATTATTAACCTTTTTTTTTTGTGTCATCCACTAATTTAGAAACTTTTATTAGTAACATTGGAGTACTTAATTTTTGTGATATGTTTTTTGACTTTTTAATTGGACCATAAGTTTTGGTTGGATTACTAAAAGATAATTTTCTATTAATCATTTAAAATATTGATATTGTTTTCCCATACACATCCTAAGATTCACATGATAGGTGCAAAAAATTAATCATTGTTACCTTTATTTTTATTTTCTTTAGTTTAAAGAACATGAGGATATGAGGGTTGACAAAGAAATTTTAGAACCATAACAAATTATTACATGATTTTATAAATTAATGATGAAATTACAAATTATCAAAGTTTTGACAAATTGAAAGTTGATATGTTTTACGAGTTGAAATTCAATATAAAATTTGGTATATTTGTTGAATAATGTTTTTTATCATCACCATTTTATATGTATGTATGTATATGTATAAATTTGGGGTCTATATGTATATTATTGGAGTATTTTAAAAAATAGAACAAAGCGAAAAAATATTTACATTGTATAGAACAATTTCGAAAATGAAAAATATCTTCAATCAACACTCAATTAATTGGTCACATGTGTGCGTAATTCTTCAATCATAATATGCGATCCTGTAGTCAAATCTAAACGATCATGTAATCGTTTAGATTTGGCTATATTTGGTAAACGATCGTACAATATAAAATATTTATATTTTTTTGTATTTTTTTATACGATCGTTTAGATTTGATTATATTTCTTACACGATCATGTATCAATAGTCCAACGATTTCTTTTTCAAGATGGTACACTATCTTGAACCAAATAACAATTTGAAGAAAATACAAAATTTATGATTGATTGAAAACAAATATCATGATTTTAGAAGAATATAAAAGAAAATTTGCAAAAAGAAGATGAAAAGGAAAAGAAAAATTGTAGAAGAAGAGAAGAAAGAACGTAGAAATTGAAAATTGAAAAGCGACAAGGCAAACTGGGAATATTTAATAAATGCCTGACTTCATGGATTTTTTTATTTTGTTATACGGGTCGTAAATATTTTGGTCTCTTGTAATATTTAGCAATCAAAATAAAATAAGATAACAAAAAAACCCTAAATCTCATCTTCTTCATCTTTTTCACTTAGCAGCCTCTAAAA
This sequence comes from Cucumis hystrix, assembly GCA_025688845.1. NCBI lineage: Eukaryota > Viridiplantae > Streptophyta > Magnoliopsida > Cucurbitales > Cucurbitaceae > Cucumis > Cucumis hystrix. The sequence goes on from CM046887.1 coordinate 2,553,316, forward strand.
TCTCTTTTTCTTCTTCTAAATCTCATGTGAATGATCGTTGTTTTAGAAACCCTTTTTATTATCGTTGTTTTAGAAACCTTTTTTTGACGTTCATCATCTTGGCTAACTTTTGACGACCACTATAACACTCGAAATTTCAAGTAATTACTATTTAATCATTTCTTAATTTATTTGGTTCAATTGTATTAATCAGATTGAATTGAATTATTTATAGAAATAATTCAATTAAAGATTGAGATAATTGATACTTGAGTTATATTGAATTATTTGTGAAGATAAATCAATTTAATGGGGTGATATTGGATTAATGAGGAGATTTGAGGAATTTGGTTGGAAAACTGTTTTTTTTTTTTTTTTTATTTGGAAAAAGAAAAGGGAAATATTATTAATAATAAATGTTATTAGGGTTATGGGAAATAGGAAAAGAAAAAAGAAATAATTAAGGGATTTTCTAAAAACTACAACAAATCCTGAAAAATATTTACACCCTATAGAACATTTTTTAAAAAGGAAAAAGCCGACAAGCCACAACATGAAATAACAAAAATACTCCGTGATTAATCGATCACACACGTGCGAAACTGAGATTATAAGAAGACAGCTAGAAGATGCTAAACTACAGAAGTTGCTTGGAAAGTCCAAGCAAGGCTAAGAGGCATAGCTTGAGTTGAGATCAGATGGAGACATAGTTAGATAAGGAAGATTGTGTGTTCCAAGCATCAAACAACATAAGGATGCTATCCTAGTGGAATCCCACATTTCGACTTACGCTATGCATCCAAGCAATACCAAGATGTATAGAACCGTGAAGAAGACATATTGGTGGCCTAAGATGAAGCGAGAGATTACAAAGTATGTTGATAGATGTTTGATCAGTCAACAAGTTAAGCCAATTCTAGAGAGGTCAGGAGGACTTCTTAATTCACTACCAGTGCTTGAGTGGAAGTGGGAGCATATCACTATTGATTTCTTGTTTAGATTACCATGTACTTCCGGTAGATACGATGGTGTCTAGGTGATAATGGATAGACTCACAAAGACGACACTATTCATATCGATCAAAGGAACGTTTACGCTAGATTAGTTAGCTAAGCTATACGTCGACAAGATAGTGAGTCAATATGGAGTTCTAGTATCCATAATATAAGATAGAGATACTAGGATTACTTCAAAGTTCTGGCCTATCTTCAGAAGGCTTTGGGAACTAGGTTGTGTTTCCTTTGGGATTCACCAACTTTTTTGGGAACCAGGTCTTGAACAAGGGGTCCCATGAACTAGGGTTGTCGTGTTTTGTTAACCAACAATGCCAAAAACTTGCTTGGGGTGACGCATAAGTTAACTTAGGACTTAAGGAGTTAACTAAGTGCATAATTAATTCTATGCGATAAGTCATTGGTCATGATCACTGTATGTGAAGTACTCACTATGTGTTTTTTTATCATGTAACTACTAAGTCCTTGTTGAGTACAAGTTTTCCTACTGCTTGCCTAAGTATAAGTGAAACAATAGGTTTATTTAGGTGATCCAGAGTCGAACACAGAAAATTGTATCAAAACTTAGTTCTACAATTTACTCACCAATTATGCGGTAAAAAAAAAATAAATAAATAAAGTATAAAAGAATCAGAACCAGGACTAAAACTACTTATGTATACGCCTAGAGAATCTGTAAAGGGGAATAAATGGATGTAGGATGGAGATGCGGACTAATTTGTATGTGAGAAAAAGGTGATGGAAGGTTTACGCATTATTAGGCGGTTAAGCAATGTGAGAGCTTCAATGCAATATAACTTGCTTAACCAACTCATGATTAAGACAAGTTTCTCTCGAAGTCTTTAGACGCCACACTTGGTCACCTTTTGGGATGCAAATGAATGTGCTTGATTAGACGAGATATATCTAGAAGAATTCACTTATAATACTTATAGAACTTCATGATTAAGAACAACAGCCTCTCGATACCTAATGTTCACACTTGTTCACCTTTAGGGACACAAATAATGGAGTTATCTCGCAAAGTGGAGTTTGTCTCCAAACTCCTCTTTGCGCACGTTAGCCTTATCCTTGCTACTTGCCCTCTCGAGTAGTTGGTGATATATGTTGGACAAGCGATGAACATAACTCAACTAACACGACAAAGATTATAAATTAAACTTCTTATAAAGAACTTATTACAAACCTAACTACTAATAACACATTGACAAGTGAGAAGTTAAGAAATGATGGATTGAAAAGGTATAAACATGTAATATATCTATAAAGAATGCAGGTCTTAGGTCGTTGTACAATATGAAAAACATATATTATAAAGAAGAATAAAAGTGGAGAGAAAAGAGAATGAAAAATATTACAAGTTAGGGAACAATGGGAGTATGGATTCTTCCCTACTCAGGAGCCAAGCACTCACTTTTACAATTGATTAGAGAAGAAGAAGAAAACGTTTACAGACAGCGGAGAGGCTATTCCTTTCTGCCACTCTCTAGGGATTGGCCTATTTAGGCCTTTGGCTGGTCTATTTAGATGTCTGCCCGTCTTGGCCCATACATGCCTCTCTTTCTTTGGTGAAGAAAGAGACTTTTTATATACAGCTTTTGGTGGGAAAACTTCTATTCTTCTTAACATTTCAGCGCTGCACGCCGAAAAGCTGTCTGTGATATGTTAGATCATCTTCCACTACTATTCTGTCGTCTAGCAAACTGTCTCTCGCATTATGATTTGGTCTTCTCGCCTCTTCTTCTCACGAGAGGCTTTGCGATTTGCTAACTTCTTCTTTTGTTCATAGACCTATGTTTAGACACCGAAAACCGCATAAAACAGGCATAATCTTATGTAAAATATACTTTTGAATACTTATGAATTTTCAATATAAGTTACGCGTTTTGATCCTCTTCTAATAAAAGAGGCTATAATAACTTGTTCTTCTAGAAGTTATCATACCACCCTCTCATTGGCCCAAGAGGAATTTGTTTTATAGGTTAGACCTTAAACTAATTGTTGATTAGAGGATTAGTGGGACTTAAGAAACAAGATGTAGTTTTAGGGGTAAAATGATTATATCATATGGACACAAATATATCTATAGTGAGATGAGTGCAACCATGGAACTTTATTGAAATGACCCGTTAGTTAACGAATGTTGATTAGCTCGATCTAAAAGAGTTTAGCCAGTTAATCTTAAATCATTGGAGCCCATGATCTATAGGTCCATTAGGTTCCCTTCCTATCTCATATGAATTAAACTAAGAACAGTATGATGTGATATATGTGATATTAGGTGAGGAGAGAGAAAACAACAAATCTATGTGATATAGTTATCGGTTATCAAATTAAAGATAGAGCTTTATGTTCAAATGATATTTAAATATTAAAAAATGAATCCAGATTCATACTCGAAAGCTCGAAAATGATGGAAATAGTCAAAGTTGTAAAAAGTCAAAATGTTGACTTTTGACTTTGAAAAGTCAAACTTTGACCTTTGATATATTCAAATATGATTCGAATCTTGAGAAAATGAATGTGAATTCTTGCTCAAGAGGTCAAAATTAGTCAAGACGAAAAAAATTGTAAAAAGTAAAAATGTTAACTTTTGGTTTGAAAAGTCAAAGTTTGACTTTGACCAAATGACCATTTTGCCCTTTGACCAAGTTAATGAAGAAATCCAACATTTTGTTGGATAATCCCACTAAATCTAGTGGGTTAGGTGTTGACACACTATGAAGACATTAAGTTCACTAATTGTTAGTGGATTATGTGTTGTTGGTCCATGAACTTGCATTATTCATTATAAATATGGGCTCTTGGGTCTTTGAATGAGTTGGTTGTTTAACAAGAAGAAAAGATTGGGCAGTCATAAAAAAAACCAACCCTAATCCATAATTCCATCTCTTTCTCTCCCATAGATCCTTCCTCCAACAAGTCTCACAGTTTGGTAGTAGGTAAACATTAGTGGTGGTCCTGTTCGAGTTCGGCAAAATTTCAAGCATTAATCGGAGCTTTGAATGTAAGTTTACTATTAACCCTAAATCCGTTTTATGCTCATGTTAACTGGGTGCATTTAGAGTATTATTATTTTTTATCTTTTTCCTCTGCGCATGCTTAGCTTTTCCTTCAACATTTAGGTTTTATTTGATTATTTGATTATTTATCTTTTAATTAAAATTAGATAGGGGTACTTTGAACTTGATTTGTTTATTTATTGATTAATTTAAGGACTAAAAGTAACCTAAGGGTAAAATGGTAATTTGACTCAGTTGGTGTTACAAATACTTGTGAAGGACTAACGTACTGTTATTGGTCTATATCCATAGACACAAAAATATATCTACTCGGAGAAAATTTTAATTGTGAGTCTTTAGTGGAGTGTACACACAGTTAACAAATATTGATTAATGTGGTTAATGAGTTTAGCCAATTAATCTCATATCGTTGTATCTTCTGATCTGTAGGTTCATTAGGTCCTCTTCCTAGCTAGTAAAAAGTAATGAGATTTATATATGTTGGTTGTAATTTGAAATGTTCAAATTTACTTTGGAAATTAATATAGTGTATAGTGATACATTATAATATAAAGTTTATATTTTAATTAAACTTTATTATATAAATTTAATTTTTGGTTTGATTCAAAATTAATTTATGAGAATAAAATATTTGAATGAATTCAAATATTAATTTAATGTAAATTAGATTCATAGTAAAACTATAGGTTAAAATTTAATATGTATATGATACAACCTAAGAAAAATTTATATTTGAATGTGATTCAAAGTTAGATTAAATTAAATATAAGATATTTAGTAGTTATTGTAAATATAATTATATATGTAGATATCCATAACTACATAGGTTACCATTTTTCATATAGCTCTACCTCTATTCCATGTTGTAACATTCATCCCATTGAATTCCATAATGTAACATATACCATGACATGTCCTATAAATAGAGGTGTGTGGTGCCTTTGTAAGTCACACTACATTTGAGTTCAATTGTTCTCTAATTTCAATTGTTCTCTACTTCCTCTCTTTTCTATTTTTCTTGTGTTATTTCATTGTTCTTATTTAGCTTTTTGTTATTTATTTTATAACACGTTATCAGCATGAGTCTCTACAATTTTATCATTTGCAAAAAGTAGGCTATAATATTAGTTTGTTTTCTTGTTTTGTATTTGTGAACATTGCATGAAATATTCCATGTATATACATTATGCATAGTTTAAATGTTTGAGAATGTAATCTTTTATACATATTGGCATGTTGTAATTTTACATATGATGTTTACAAAATTATTGTTTGTTACAAATATTGTTAGTTCGTAATAAGATTATGGTTTGTTTCATCTTAATTTCTTTATGATTTATGAGATTGTTTATGTTTGTGATCTATAATAATTGTACGGTTTGTGATCTATAATAATTTTACGATTTGATGATTGTTTGTTTTATAATAAATTATTGTTTGTTATGAGATTTGGTTTGCATGATTTATGAGATTGGTTCTTATTTCAATTAATTTACGATCTATTTATAGATTATGAGTTATTTATGATTTGTGTTTATAGTTTAATTGTCTACTTTCTATAAGTATAACTTTTTGTTTTTATGATCGGAATGTTTTTATCAACTTACCTAGTCATGTTGTTGATCATTTTTTTTAACATGTTATGTATAAATATGTTGTAAAATTAACATTTTTTGTTTGTATGGTTGTTAATTTTCATAATATGTACGTATGTAATTTTTATTTGTAACTTTAATTATTATGCATCAACGTGTATGTTTTGAATTATTATATCTAGCTTTTATTGATTTTTGTATCATGTGCATAATATGATATTTATCTAAGTTATTTTAGAATGCATGTTTGACATGTTTATTAAATTTCTAATATAAGTAAATTTCTTTGTTATATTTTACCAAATTAGAATTTCTAGCTCTTGATATCAATGGTAATTATTTATCATGGGTGTTTGATGCTGAAATTCATTTGGATGCCATGAATCTTGGAGAAACGATTAAAGAAGGAAACACGACTTTAAGTCAAGAAAAGTGAAAAACATGGTTTTCCTTCGACATCATCTTTGTAAGGGACTAAAGATTGAATATCTTACAGTAAAAATCCTATAAACTATGGTAAAGTTTAAAAGAAATGTATGATCATAAAAAAAAAGAGTGATTCTTCTTAAAGCTCGATATGATATTGGATGCACTTAAGCTTGCAAGATTTTAAATTTGTAAGTGGTTATAATTCCGCATTATTTAAAATTTGTTCAAAAAAGTTATTGATGAAAATATGTTAGAGAAAACCTTTTCAACATTTCATGTCTCGAATATGCTCCTGAAATATCGAGAAAGAGGTTTTAAAAAGTATTCTAAACTCATATCATGTCTTCTTGTGGTTGAACAAAATAATGAGTTATTAATGATAAACCATGAATATTCTCAACCAATTGGACCAACATCATTTTCTGAAGTATTCAAATAATAATGGTCGTGGTTGTGGTCGTGGTCGTGGTTGTGGTCGAGGTCGAGATCGTGACCATCGTAGAGGAAGAAGTAATTATACTATTCGTGGTAATAATCATTCAAAATTCAAGAAAACCACAAATGATGATCATAGAGGAAAGATTTCACAAAATAAGAAATTTAAAAGTGGTGAAATCAATACTTCAATTGTGGTATGAATGGTCATTGAATTCGTACTTGTCGTACATCCAAACACTTAGTCGAACTCTATCAAGCCTCATTGAAGAAAAAAAGGAAAAATGTAGAAGTAAATTTTATCTATCAAGATGATGTATTTAACACTTTCAACATGACACATTTGGATGTTGTTGTCTCCTGAAGAGAAAACTGATATTAATGAATGAGTAGAAAATATTCTTTCATTATGATAATGTCCAAAACTAATATTTGCATTATGTTTTAGTTTTTTTTTCTCTATTCAATATTTACAAGTTTATTTAAATTATTTATATTTTAAGGTCAATTTTGTTTCTTTTTAACCAAGAGACTTATTGTAATCGTGTTTTTTTTAATGAAGAGTTAATGAACATTTCTCATATTTTGGCTGACTCAAAGATGAATAATGAAGATTTATGTTTGGCAGGGTGCAACTAGGCACACAGTACTTAAAAGTAAAAAATATTTTTCTACGTTGACAATGCTTGAAGCAAATGTCAATACAACTTCAAGTTATACAAACTTAATTGAACGTTTTGGTAAAGCAAACCTTATTTTTCCTAGAGGAACAAAATTCACAGTTAATAATGCTTTATTCTTTAGTAAGTAAAAAAGAAACCTATTGAGTTTCAAAGATATACATTAAAATGGTTATCATGTTGAAACTAACAACAAAAATAATATAAAATATCTTTATATTACATTTATTGTTTCACATAAAAAGCGTATATTGGAAACACTGTCTGCTTTTTTTTCTCTAAATTATATTATACTCACATATGAGTAATTGAAAGATATGCAACCATAAACCCGAAGTTCATAAATTTAAATATGTTTACTGTTTGGCACGATCGATTAGGTCATCCTAGGTCAATAAGGATGAAAAGAATTATTAAGAATTCTCATGGACATCCACTAAAGAACCAGAAGATTTTTCAATCCAATGAATTATCATGTGTTGCTTGCTCTCAAGGAAAATTGATTATTAGGTCATCACCAGCCAAAGTGGGAGTTGAGTCACCTACATTTTTTTAATGAATTCATGGTGACATATGTGAACACATTAATCCACCAAGTGGACTATTTAGATACTTCATGGTTTTAATTGAACCATCAAGTAAGTAGATGGTCACATGTGTGATTATTATCAAATCGAAACCTTGCATTTACTTACTTGCTCAAATAATCAAATTAAGAGCACATTTTCCTGATTATACAATAAAAATAATGCTGGTGAGTTTACATCCCAAGAGTTTAATAATTATTGCATGTTCATTGGGATAAATATTGAACAACTTGTACCTTATGTTCATACATAAAATGGTTTGGTAGAATCATTTATCAATCGTTTACAATTAATTGCCAGACCATTACTTATGAGATCAAAACTTCCATTATCTGTATGGGAGTCATGCATTTTGCATGTAACATCACTTATACACATAAGATCGACATATTATCATAAGTACTCTCCAATACAATTAGATTATGACTAATCGTCAAATATTTCTCATTTGCGAATTTTCGGTTGTGCAGTATATGTTTCAATTTCCCCATCAAAACGTATTAAAATGGAACCTCAAAGAAGGTTAGGAATATATGTTGGATTTGAATCTTCATCCATTATTAGATATCTTGAACCCCTGATGGGTGATGTATTTACTGCACGATTTTCTTATTGTCATTTTAATGAGACAACTTTTCCAACCTTAGGGGGAGAAATTAAGAAGTTGGAAAATGAAATTGCATGGAATGTATCGTTATTGTCTCATTTAGATTCTCGTACAAAGGAATGTGAACTAGAAGTTCAAAAGATAATTCATTTACAAAGTGTAGCAAACAAAATGCTAGATGCATTTACAGATACTAAGAAAGTGACCAAGTTATATACTTCAGCTGTAAATGCTCAATCTAGAATTAAAATTCTAACTCAGCAAGTTGCTACAATTAATGAATTAGCATTGCGCCAAAATGGTGATAGACCAATAGGCTCAAAGGATAAAAATCATCGAAAAAGAAAAGTAATCAATAGTCGAAATGACTTAATTGACAATAGGAACATTCAAGAAGTCCTAGACACGACTAATGGTAAAAGTGTTGAAGAGACTCAAGTATATGAAAATAACAATGAGATCTCGATAAATTATACCATCACAGGAAAAAGATGAAATAGAACCGATGTAGTTGTGGACAACATTTTTACGTATAATGTTGCACATAATATCATTCATGAAAATGAGGATTATGAACCTAAATCTATTGACGAATGTAGTAATAGAAAGGATTGGCCCAAGTGGAAATAAGTCATTCAAGCAGAATTGAACTCACTTTTGAAACGTGAAGTTTTTGGACCTATAGTTCATACACCTAAAGGTGTAAAAGCCGTGGGATTTAAATGGGTATTAGTGCATAAAAGAAATGAAAATAATAAGGTCACTAGAAATAAAGCACGACTTGTTGCACAAGGATTTTCTCAAAGATCGGGTATTGGTTATAAGAAAACGTATTCTCCTGTGGTGGATGCTATTACATTAAGATATTTAATTGGTTTGACTGTATGTTAAAAGTTTTATATGCATCTTATGGATGTAATTACAACATATCGGTAAGGATATTTGGAAAATGAAATCTATATGAAAATCTCTAAAGAATTTAAAATACCTGAATCATATAATTCAAACTCTAGAAAATTATGTTCAATCAAATTACAAAGATCATTATATGGATTGAAACAATCGGAACGAATGTTGTAAAATCACTTAAATAAATATTTATTGAAAGAAGGTTATTAAAATAATCTAATTTGTCCGTGATTTTATTCAGAAATCACAGCCAGGATTTGTTATTATAGCGGTATAGGTTGATGATTTAAATATAATTGAAACTACTGAACAACTTTCAAAGACAATAAAATATCTCAAAAAAGAATTTATGAAAGATTTTGACAAAACAAAATTTTTCCTTGGCTTGCAAATCAAACATTTAGCTGATTGAATTTTTATTCATCAATCGACATATACAGAAAAGAATTTAAAAAAATTCTACATGGACAAAACACACTCATTAAGCATTCCAATGGTGGTTCGATCACTAGCTGTAAAAAATGATATCTTTCGACCTCGAGAAGATAATGGAGAATTACTTGGTCTTGAAATACCATACCTTAGTGCAATAAGTGCCCTAATGTATCTTACTAATAAAATGAGACCAAATATAGTATTTTCAGTAAATTTATTAGCAAGATATAGTTCTTCTCCAACAAAAAAAAAAAAACATTCACATTTTTTTTCTGTGTTTCAACCATAGAAACTTCCAAGTTAAATATGATTAGGTTGGAGTAATCCTATATCGGGTGACCTGAGAAATTTCCTAGAAAATATGTAAGTGCAGACAAAACCTATTTTAAGTATCCATGTTGGTTTGTTGGAAGCCATCTAAGACATTAAATGGTGTGCCAAGGTTGTAGGGGGCAAAACCTATTTAAACAAGTTGCTGTGTTTGAATGGAATTAGTAACAGACCAAAATTTCCTAGTTGTGTTAGTTCTTCTGTGTGCCGTATACATAATACATCATCTTCATGAACTAGAAACTTGGTTACTATATTTCCTGGTACGTGGTTCCTGCTCATTGTGTTCATTGCTAAAAAACAAAAACAATCAGGCCAATACCAAGATTTCTATAACCTCACAGAGAAAATAATTCATATGACTAAGAAAAAATGCAATCATTTCTTGGGGCTGTTGTGGGTTCATCACACATTGTGGTTGTGACAAACTTTTTAAGTGAGATGGAAAATCCATCATATACTTCACTATGTGTCCAACTGTCTTCATAAGCTCTCTAATAAACATCCCAAGTACCGGCTGTATCAAGTCTCCTAACTAGCAACGTGATGATCCCCCTGCATGCAGTGATCTAGCAAAATTTACCTCAAGAAACCTACGTCGGTATTTGAACCTTCTCCTAGTACCACGGGTCCCCAAGTATACTTTAGACAGAAACTCTATACTGGTAGTAATCTACAAGTTATTCTAGACTCGTATGTAATACAAAATCAAATTCAATAACCATGCCTACCCTCCACCCCATTTGGTGATCGGTATCATGTTACAATGATGAACTCAATAAAAACTAAATACTAAAAGGGTTCAATTGAAACATAGGACTTTCCAAGTCCCACTACCTCAAACATCCTTCCAAGCTGACAAGTTGGAGAGTGGAGACATCAAAAGTCATTCTGCATCTCATACGTTTTATCGACGAGTTTAAACCATACATGAGGATCTAGATCAAGCTGACTTAACCTTAGATGATAAGAGTCCATTCACCATGGTGTAACCCTTCATAAGAACACATTCCAACTCCATCCCCTTGATCCCGTTAAAGAGAAAAAGAAGGATGCCCAAAACACCTATCAACAATTATATTTATGTTTGTTGATCAAAATAAACCTATTGTCCAGATATAACCGGTCGTTCCAAAATGTAAGGAAAATTCTATCTACTTCACAGATGATAAATGGGAACAACTCATTAAAAAATTTACCATAGCCTTGACCATTATAAGGGTGTTTACAGCTTACAAGATAGTTGCGGAATGAAATGTTATAAATATGACACTGATGCCCCCACTTTAATGTTATCAATCCATACTACATTAGTAAAAGTATACTCACAGTAATGAACTATAATTGAAAACACGGAGAAGGTCATACTTACTAGCAAAATGCAAAATTTTTCAACCAAGCAGTTACACTTCCAAGGACATTCTGCCAGACCTATGGTCCTCCTCAAAATCCAAAGAGTACAGTATAAACTACATATTTGAGTAGTTTCGAAATAGTTAAAATCAATCCTAATCATGTTTTTAATAATTCAAAATCAATTTTGATGGTATGAAAATTGTATTTAAGAGTGTAAAATCAAACATTACGCTGGTTTTGAATGATTATTTTCAATATGACAATGAAAGAAGAGATTTTAACTATTGCAAAATCACTCTCAAATTATGTGGTAAACATCACAGCAAAGTACACAGTTTCTCACATTTTCTGCTATATATAAACACGTTCCCCTTAGTTTTCTTTGCAACTAATGACAAAGATTACAAGGCTAACCACAATGCTTGAGAGACAAAAGAAACTATGGGATAACCAATCAAGTAATTCAGAAAGTAAACCATGTCAAAAGTATTCAACTTATCACCAAGCAAACAGAGCAGTGAAATCCCTAAAGGCTGAAACAAACTAGGGCATGGTAGGATCTATCAACTTTGTTTGATCAAGAGAAGTAGGAACATAGAATTGTGAAATTAACTACTTGTTTTGAAGGAGACCACGAAAAAAAATCTCAGTTGATGTCAGAGTCATCAAAATCATCCTCGAAGAAGTTGAAGAAATCGGCGTCGGCGAGCTTGTTCTCGGCGGAGATCACACCCTCGCCCAATATCTCAAGTGGGTCTACATCGTCGACGTCCATGGCAACCGTAGATCCCTGTTCTTCCAGCTCCGCAAAGAACTCCATCGGTGAAGATCTCATCTCTGTGTTAACCAAATGAACAATGAAATCCAAATAGACTTGGTTGAATTTGTTACTCGGCTAAATGGGATTTGAGAAAGAAAATTCTTATATTAAAATTGGCTCACGAAAGGAATTGTTTTTTTTCTCACAATTCTACCTCAAATTTTAAATTTATTATCTTTTAAGATAAACATTAGTTATTGTTTAAATTAAAAATTAAAAAAAAAGCTCACTTGAATGCTTCTGTAAAAGAATTTTGTTATATAACATAAAATAGCAAAATAAATAAAATATTTATAAATTATAACCAAATTTTGGATTTATAATTAATGTTCTTCTATCACACTATAGTATATTATGATAGATTTATGAATGGTAAATATTTTGTAAAATTTATTATTTTAAAAAAAAATTATTTTGTTAATTATATATTATTTTATAACTTATTATTATTTATTTAATATAAACAATAAAATCATGTTCTAAATCTTTAATGTCTAGACACATTATTTCTTATATTTATAAATTTATATTTAATGATGTGATCGAAAAAGATTTTGTAACCTTTTATCTTCTTCAACTATATATATAAATACCTATTTTCAAACTATATTCTTATAAACATTGAAATTTCTCTAGTTTTTCTTCTTTTTACTTGGTGTTTTTCCTTTGCTTCTTTTTTTTTTTTTTTGGCAAAGAAGCAAATGTGACAATTGTTTTTACTTACCATGGTAAGCCATGGATATGTAGGCATTTGTAACTCTTCACCTGTTAATTAGTATTATTTAGTTAAGGACAGAAGTTAAACATTTATAATCATAAGTTTGTGGATATTTATGATTATAGGTTTATGGTTAATTCAAAATTCAAGAATGAATGAGTTTGAAAATTTCTTTATCTTCGAAAAAAATTTAAGATAATAGTTACAAATATTTAAATTTTGATAAATATTATTTATTACTCATTTAAATTTCATAACCATACAAAAAAAAAGTAACAAATCAATTTTCCATTTCTATGCTAAGTTGATTCATTTGTAATATGTTTATCAATCCTTGAATTTTTTCCACTATGGATAGCACTCACTTTGTGTTTGATATAAATGCAATGATCCAATACATTCACGTAGTTGACATACGAGTGTATTCTATGCAATGAATGTGTATAAGACCAGACTGTTAGACGTGTTATGATATATATTTATAATATATGTCTTTTATCGTAATTGTACATACAATCTAGGATTTAATAATTTAAATAATACGTATAATTAAAGTGTGGGATATGTATGTGGATTAATAATTTATCACATTGTGTTATTTTATTAAATTAGACATATTATGTGATCTATTTAATTAAGGTCCAAGATTTCTAATTGAGTATGGATTAAATGGGTAGAAGCCTATTACTAGATTGATTAGGATTTAATGAGGATCCTAATTGAACTAGTATATAAAGAGACTTAGGGCTATGGTCCCCAATATACCAAAACAATAAGCACTCAGTTTTTCTTGTATCCCATCAAGAGAAATATCCCACTAAGGGCATTCAGGGTTTTGGTTAAGGAAGACAATAGCCATTTTACAGCCATCAGACAATAACTATTTTGTAGCCATCATTAATGAAATATGATATGTAACTTATTCTTGATAATTTGACATGAATGATCTTGGGTTAATCTATTATATAGATTTAAAGTGGTATCAAAGCATGAATTTCATGTTCAATTTTTGGAATATATTTATTTTCTATTGGTTTCTTGATTCAAGATTTGATTAATCATATTTTGGTTTTAAGTTTAATTGTTCTTGATTCAAGATTTGGTTAATCATATTGTGGTTTTAAGTTTAATTGTTTTATATTCAAGATTTGATTAATTATATTGTACTAGTTTGAAGTTTAATTGATCTAGATTCAAGATTTGATCATTAAACATGTTGTGAATTCAAGTTTAATTTATCATGTTGTAGATTCAAGATTTGATTAATCATATTGTGGTTTTAAGTTTAATTGATCTACATTCAAGATTTGATTAATCATGTTGTGAATTCAAGTTTAGTTGATCATGTTGTATCAAGATTTGATTAATCATGTTGTGAATTCAAGTTTAATTTGATCATGTTGTAAATTAAAGATTAATTGATCATCATGTGGATCAAATTTGAATGATAATTTTGTAATTATCTTGTCAAAGGGGCCCACCATATATGTGGAATTATTTTGTTATATTTTATTTTATGACACCCATTAATTGTAAGTATATCATTTATTTGCTTGCTTTTTGTTTAGTTGGTCTTGCTCAAATATCTGAAAATCTAAATATAATCCCTAAGTTGAATGAATCGAATTTCAAGATTTGGAAGTAAAGCTTAGAGATACTTCTCTGGTGTATGGATCTGGACCTTGCATTAAGGATCGATAAACCTACTTCTACTAAGGAACAACTAAATATGACTAATATTGAGAAGTGAGAATGGTCAAATTGCATGTGTCTGATGATTATTAGGCACTCCATTGTAGAGTCTTTTTGGGGTCCTATATCATTGAAAGTGAAAAATGCCAAAAAGTTCCTTGCTGAAATTGAAAAATATTTTGCTAAAAAATGAAAAAGGGCAATGAAAATATAAGGGAGTACGTTATGAAAATGTGTAATCTCGCTAGTAAATTAAAGGCACTTGATATCGAGATAAATGAAAATTTACTCGTACATCTGGTACTAATCTCTCTTCCTGCACAATTCACTCAGTTTAAGATAAGTTATAATACTCATAAAGATAAATGGAGTATTAATAAGCTTATCTTACAATGTGTGCAAGAAGAAGATAGGATTAAGAGAAAGGACAGAAAATGCTCACTTGGCAACTAACTTTCATGGTAAGAAGAAAAGAAAATCTATAAATGTTGTAGAAGGGACATCTCAGCAGAATAAGAAACCAGCTACGAAGAATCCTTGTGTTCTTCTGCAAAAAGAAAGGTCATCTCAAGAAAAATTGTCCAAAGTACGCCAAATGGCGTGTAAAGAATGATAAACTTCTTACTTTGGTTTGTTTTGAAGTTAATTTAGCTTATGTACCTACATATACTTAGTGGGTAGATTCTAGTGCTACTACTCACATAAGTATATCCATGGAGCCGATCGCCAAAAGATTCATCTATGTGGCTAATGACAAAGCAGTTGCCGTTGAGGTTATTGGCAAATTTAGATTACTTTTAAAAATGGGTTGTTTTTTGGATTTGAATGAGACTTTTATTGTACCGTTAGTTAGAAGAAATTAGTTTCTATTTCCAGTTCGGACAAATTTGGTTTTTCTTGTTCTTTTGGAAATAATAAAGTACGTCTTTTTCAAAACTCCAAGCTTATTGGTATCGGTTCTTTAATTGATAACTTATACATGCTTGATTCTTATACTTCATCTAACAATGTTCTGTCTAAATCATATGGTACAAAGCATAAATTAAATGAGAATTCTACTAATCACTCAATCATGCATCTTCATATAATTAATAACATCAGATGGATAACTGGAACCTTTTCATTAATCGTATTAAATGACTTCGTACACTTAGAAACAATCCATGATGTTGCTTGTCTGTGATAATCTTTCACGGTGTCAACAACAAATTGGTGGGTATTTGTGAATTTACAAACTATCAATTTTCTTAGATATGTAAGCACGCGTAAATAACAAGGACATGACGAATCCTTACACCGAATATCTAACAAGGTACGGTTCGACCTAATCGTACTAAGTTCAAAACTATTATTAACAAACAAATAAAACAAATAAACAGCTTTTGTCAATACTGATTTGCTTATAAACATTGATTCTACTTTAATAGAAATTTCAGCCTGAGACGATTCAAATGCATCAAATTCAATAAATTTGGTGCCATAATGTGAATGTTAAAATTTGGGTACTTCACTATACATATACACTGTACTTCCAATAGCACCAGCCAATACAAAGTCAACAACCACGAATAATAAATCATTATCGGAGAATTTCGATAAAACTAATATAAGCCAAGAAACATCCTTATCCTCGACAATCTGAATGAGGTTGGAATAATTGCAGTCATTCCAATAAATCGTCAAACGAGACATAGATTGGAAGACTGAAAAAGTTTATCTTGAATATTTTCAATAAATTGTTGAAATGAATATGCAAATGAAACATATACCTCAATGACACAATAATCGTGATATTGGAAAGTTTCGATCCATCTACATAAAAAATTATTTTTACATGTTGTAAAGACATAGCAAAAACTTTCAATTGTATAATAGGTACAACTTTTTAAAATATATTGTTAAAGGATGTAGTACATAAAAAATAATTAACACATAAATTATTTCAAACAAGTAAGATATACTCCAAACAATAGTTAAATACAACTTTAAAATAATAAAATAAATTAAAATTAATGTACATATTTCCAAAATTCAAATTTAGAAATAAAAATATATATTAAACGTACATATATTCAAAATTTATTAAAGATATATAATACAACTAATAAATATCTTTAAACATTAATTAAAAATACATATATTCGAATTCTAACTTAAAAAAAGATATTAAATACTTCTTAAATATATATTTTCAAAATCTTACTAAATAAATATATAAAAAGTTAATTCAGTTGAGATATTTTCAGAATCTAAGAAAATCAAACACAAAAGATATATTTGCTATTGATCCTAAGAACCCGAAAATATATTAAAAATCTTTCAAGATTCAACCCTTAAATCTCGATTCAGTTACAATATAATCCCGGAACAAAATGAGTAAAATAGATTATATTTCACACAATTAACCATCTTATCAATTATCACCGTCATAGTTATAAAATCGAGATACATTTAAAATACACTATATGTTGGAAAGATGGTGTGTCCCAAAACAAAGTGCAAAAAATGGGATATTTGAGAAATCAGGAACGCGTGCATCCCAATTTGCTAAAAATATTATTTCTACTAGTTTTTGCTATATTTTCAACCATCACTCCAAAATTTGTCATTCCTACATATTCTCTATGAACAAACCAGTCCCAAGCACACATGACCCTTATAAGAGCAACGAGACTAAATAAACTCTTAATGTGAATCTCACCTAAATTCAAAGGTTCTTTGAAAATATAAACATTTAAAATTTTCAAGGACTTTGAATATATAAATATTCTTCCAACTTCAACAACTACAATCTTGAGAATATGGGCATAAGAAGAAAATTGACAAAAAGAAAAAAAAAAGAGAGGAATTTTAGAACTTATCGATCTAATCAATAAAAAGAGCGCTTCTTTAAATCAAGTATACACATCCAACCAACGCAATGAGAAGTTTAAGTGTTATATATCAACATTACATTCATATAGAATCAACATTGAGAATAAATTAAATTTCAAAGCTTGAGACTAATCAACTCAAAGAACAAGTTGCAAAGTCCCCCCAAAATCGAAACATTGAAAATAAACCATAAAATCCTAAAGACGAGTTCACTTCTCAATAAGAAATATCAAAAGATCGTTTATTAAGAAATTGTACTCTCAATATTGAAATCTATATACACAAATTCAATTTCACAAGATACGTTCTTTCAAAAATAAGGAGATTTGAAACAATCTTGACATCTTGGTCGATTATTTATATATCTTAGTCAATTAAAGTTAGATTGAGTTGACCAAATTATTGAATCAATAGAATAAAGTTCACTATTTTAGCTATGAAATTTTCGACCGAAACACATGATGTTTTCAATATAAAAGTATCTCCTATGATATAAAAGGTTTAATATTACAACATAATTAGTTTAAGCACTAAACCTTTATATCATACAAGGGATTACCCCCAAATATCAGTAAATCCTCAACAGCACAACACAAATTATTAATCAAATCTTCAAAGTTTCATAATAAATCTAAGAATACCAAAGCTCAAAAGCTAAGCAACAACCAAATAAATTATTATGGTAATTAAGCAAGTGGTTGCCCATTTTTCCTCTCTATGTTATTAAGTATTGAGTCAGTCAAAATTCCCAATTCTTAAGCAGAAATTCTCTCTTTTATCCTCCACATATATCAGTCTAACAAATCAAACTCTTAACCTATATAAACTGCCCTAAATAATGTTCAAAAATCAAAAAACCAAAAACAGAAAAACAAAAACAAAAAGTCACCTTAATTAGTTTCACAGCTACCAATTCAAGTTTCTTATTTTGCAATCCAAAAAACGAAAAAAGAAAAAGGACAGAAAGAGAAGGAGAAATATGTCTAACATGCAGCAAAGTTTCAATGCTGGCCAAACCAAAGGCCAGACCCAGGTCATTCCAACTTTCTATTGCTTTTTACTTGAAATAAGTTTTGATAACTCTCCAAAATTAAATCTTATTTTAGTTAGTTAGCCTCATACCTAAATTTTATATTTACTTAAGGGTTAGAATTTAATTATTGATTAAACCGGACCATTTTTCTTGAATTGAAATCTTCACTTAATCTTTTTTTGTAAAAAGTTAAATAAAACCGTTTAAAACCACTCATTTAACCTTACTCGATTTTGTCCAATTTTTAATTTTTTTTTAAAGTAGGGTTCAAAATACAATTTTGAAATTTTTTTCCAATATAACTTTGAAAATGTAAAATCTTAATTTTTTCATATATTTTGCTTTTGGGGTTTGGATAATGAGGGGCAGGAAAGAACAGAAGAAAGGATGGAAGCCACCAAATTAGGTCCAACAAATGAACCAAGAGACATGTCTAGTAATTCAGCTCAAGCTCAACTATGTGCTAATTCTGCTCAACACTCTACTCACCAACATGATCAAGAACCCAATAGTTTTCTCCAACAGGTAATACTTCTAAAATGCATTTAATCATTCCAACAAATTTTTAATACTATGAAAAGTGTATTTTGTGTTTGATACTGAAATTCGGTATCAAACAAATAAATGCCTACAAAATAGAAAAAACTTGCACCGATGTGGTGCTTGACCATCAACAATCTGACAATCAAGTCCCTCTAACTGTTTAAAGAGGTCTAGAGAGTATAAAAGTTAATAGGTATTTCAATGTCCATTAAATGACATATCATTGTCCTCTTGATTTATAAGAAATAAGTCTTGTACCGGTTATTTCTAATTAATCCTTGGGTAATTAATTAAGTTGTTACTTAGTGACACAAGCATGTGCAAAAGTAAAACACTTCACCAAGTCTTTGCTGTCATAAGTTTGACCCCTATACTTAGATACTATGACTTGACGGCCGACCATCCTGTATACGAGTCGGTCTTCCAAACTTCTATACTCTTCAACTCTCTCTAAACCATTATTAACTTGATCGTCGGAATGTTGGTGTGGCCAAGCAACATATTGGTTCAAGTTTTTCTATTTTGAATAGCATTTGTTTGATTCTCTTTCTAAGATTACAAATTTACCGTTTGATACCAAATTTCAGAATGAACAAATTCAACGTTGATTTTTTTACATAATTTGGTTTGTAATGTTGTAATTTTGTTGCAGACTGGAGAGAAGATGGTTCACATGGCTCAGGGTGCTGTGGACACAGTGAAGGAAACGCTTGGAATGGGTGACAAGAAATGAAGAACAAGATCTTTAAAATAGTAATTAAAGAATTAAGCAACTCTTATTAATTTTAAATTTATTATTAATACCTCTTTATTTTTTTTATAGGTTTGTGTCCTATATCTTCATTAGGACATGGGAAGAACAATTCCTCTGTTTGGAATTTGGATATACATTTTTTTCCAATGTAATATAATAAGGCATAGCAGATATTGCAAATGCATAAATGAAGACTCTATAAGGGTTCATTTTCCCTCCCACTTTCTTTCCTCATATGACAGTTTTCTAAGTAAATGACCATATATTGACATGAATGTTGATAACAATAACATAGTTATGAATTAAGTAATTGTCGAACTCAGCTGTAGTTGTTAGTATTTGGGATTAACTATTGATTATTAATTCTCGTGACCCTCTAATTTTGTGCGATTTTGAGTTCATTCATGTACTCCTCTAGTTCTGTATCACGTGCTCATCGGCTATTTGGTTTAGGATTTAAACCGTTCTTAATTCTTGAGATAATATGTGTTTGTTGAGGTAAGAGTTGCTCATTTTCTCTATCAAAACAAATTCTTTCCCAAACCTTCACCATAAATCTTCCTCTTATTCTCTCCTCCATTTTTTTTTATAGACAACACGTTTGATTTTACAACATTTTACAATTACTCTAATTTTCATATTCATGCGTAACTTTCACTTCTCATTCTTCATGTGCCACCTCCAAAGCTAAAACCTTATGCCGTTTTCTTTTGTCAATGAAGTTTTTCATTCTTGTAATCTTTGTAGCTAATTTCAGCAAAACCAAATATCTCACACCTTTATTTTTGTTAACAATCGCTTCTAAAGAGGTTCCTCTATTGGATACCTTAAAATTAAATCAAATATCAACAATATTACCGTAATTATGCCACAATTATGTGTGTGTATATTTTTGTGATTGATACTTTCCTTATGTTGCATTTGTATTACACTTTCCTTATGTTGCACTTGTATTGTCTATAATTATACTTGTAATTCTAAAGATGAATAACAAGAAAATATCAACATTCTATGAAAAGTTACAAACAAAAAAAGATGTAACCCTTCATGACATTCTTTTCTCTCTCGATTATTTGTTGATTTTATAAATTATTTGAGCCTTGAAGTTCATCAAAAAGATCAGAGATAACACTTGCAACAGGAGAGTCACATTAGAGTAGGAAAGAAAAAAGTTGAGATCAAGTTCGTGTCAACATAATGATATTGACATAATTTCTATGTCCTCGTCATAACTATGACGTTAGAGGTAAGAGGTTCAATACCAATAAATAAATAACGGTTCTAATCTTAGAATGAAGGAGGGACAATTTGGTTCAGATTATCTATTGCTGCAAATCGCCTAGAAGGAGCTGTGATGCGTTGTGTAGCTTTAACGTCTAGACAAAACGTGTGTTTCCTTTCCTTGTATCTTGCGTAAAATGTAGGTATCTCGCCTGGTCAAAATGCCTTCTATGGTCAATTCGCGTAATGGTTATATCGCCAATTTGTCAATTCGCCTGGTCAAGTCGCCAGTCAAAACGCGTACTGCAAAACAAAAACTGGTTAGGAAGTGGCTAAGTCACGGATCTTGCTTTCTTTTAAGACATTTCGCGACTCTGCTCCTTTGTGCAAAACAGTTTCACAATAGTCTCGTCGTCTCCAGATAAAACAACTTCGTTCTTCGATTAATTTTGCAATGGTGCTAATCAGAATTCACAACACTCAGATAAACATTCAAATGCTCGAAATACTAAGAAGAAAATTTTTGGGAGAGAAAATCGTTTCTGTGTTATATTCTTTATATATCTGGAAGAGAAGAATGAGATTGATATATATAGAAGTTAATGACAATTAAATATCATTTATTTGGAAAATTTTTAGTTTTTGAAAGTTCAATTTACAAAAAAAGAAATCATTTATGATAAGAAAACGGCTTAGTAAAAATATATTATTATTTTATTCCTCCTCTTCTGTTCATGCTCGACTACGGCGCGCCCGTGGAGATATAGCTATACCTATGTACTATTTGAAAAATGGGTTTTAATGACACTACTAATCAAGACATTGTGTCGTTGAAAATAAAAAAAGGGGTGAAGTGAGGTAAATAGTGTCGTTGAAAATAAAAATACAGATTATTTCTTGACACAATTTAATTTGTTTTGACACAATTTTTGCGTCATTAATTAACGACAAATTTTTTGTGTCATTAAAATAATTTTCAAATGCAAAACCCCCAAATTTCAAAGTGTTTGAGTTTCCCTACCTTACACAATTAAAACTAAATAAAAACCCTAAATTTTCTCTCAAGCAAAACTGCTGCAGTTGAACCAAGCCTTAAAACAAAACAAAAAATTCTCTCTCTCTACCAAAAACCCAAAAAAATTCCCGTCGAACGAAGTGGACTACCGAGTCGTTGCGAAGAACCCTTGCCTTTCAATTTTCTGCCATCCGTCGTCGTTAATTCCACACTCCAACCACTGCCGTTGTTGCCACCACCACAAGCCTTCACCGTCGAACCCACCAATCTAGCCACTGCCGTCAAATAAATTTATTTAGAAATATGAGTTTTAATAACACTTGAAATTAAGAAAAAAAGGGGTGGGAGGGAATAAAACGTGTCGTTAAAAATAAAAATGCAAAATTTTTCGAGACACAAATTAAGTTTTCTTGATACAATTTTTGCGTCGTTAATTAACGACATTAATTATGTGTCAATAAAAATTACCCTAATGAAAAATCAATGTTTTCCTTCATTCATATGCTTTCTAATTTAAAAAAAAATAATTAGACGCTTTCATCCCTCCTGCGAACCATGATCGAAAAAAATCCTTACTTCATCCCACGTCACCGCTATCTTTCTCTCTCGCAAACGCTCTTTGGCGACGTTTCCTCCTCTCTCGCAAACGCTCTTCACGAATTTCCCTCTCTCTCAATAGTTGTCCGTCCGCCGTTTGAAAGAGCTCACCAAATTTGTAGGTAGTTGAAGAATCCTTGGATTATGAGATCGATCAAGCCCATTTATGAGTTAGTTTGATTAAATTAGGTCACACATACATGTATTACCATTAATTTATCTTTTGGATTATAGTAAAACCTTTACCGAGAATAAAATTTACATTTTTTATTATCAATAAAAAAAAAATATTTCTAAACATATGTGGGTAAGTTGAATCTTGTATTTAATTTATTTATATCCATCATTTATATGTCAAAAAATATGTGTTGTGACTTGAAAAATAATAACGCCAAACAAGTGTCGACATATAAGCCTTTATTAAACAGAACCAGTGCCGTAACCATTATGGGTTGGTCTAGTGGTAAAAAGTTAAAAAATCAACTAAGAGATTATGGGTTCGATCTATGGTGTCCATCAACCTAGAAATTAATTTCCTTACCCTAAAAGAGAGGATAGAGAGTCTGTTGATAAATCTTACCTATTTATGAGGTATCTATTATTCTTTATTTTACTCTAATACCTTGTTTTGACTGTATCGCACTATGTATCAATTTCAAATGGAGGAATTTCAAGGATATTTAGAACTTGAGAAATCTCGGCAACGTGACTTCCTATACCCACTTATCTTTCGGGAGTATATTTACGCATTTTCTCATGATCATTTTTTAAATGGATCCATTTTGTTGGAAAATTCTGGTTATGACAAAAAATCCAGTTTACTAATGGTAAAACATTTAGTCAAGAGGACCCTGATAATTTTGGAAAACCTTTGAGCATACAATACATAGACTAATTCCCTTCTTTTAAAACCTAGCTTCAGATCTCGGCTTCTCGACTAGTGACTTTTCTCCAAGACAACACTTAACTCATGGCCTCATCTAGCCTTACATCAAAACGACCCCTTCTTTCCTCGCATCACCTAGCTTCGACATGACCCATCAAAACGCCTAACTCCTAAAAACCTCTTAACGCCTAACTCCTAAAAACCTCTTCTTCAAAATCCTTTTACTCACTCTTATTTCCAAATTGACCCTTTTATTCCATATATAGGTCTCACAATATTATAATGAATGTGGAGCAAGAAAATGAATCATAACTTACCATTTGCGACCTGAAGACTTGTGACTCAATCATCACCGTCAATCCAGGTGATTATGTGCAACTTCATCGCATGATGCATGGTATCACGGATGATGGCTCCCTATGAAGAACCCGCCCACCGATGGACAACACTGTCTTGTAGGCTCAGTCCTACAAATACAATGATATCGATAACACAAGCATATAACTATTGAGAAAATGAACACAATGAGCATATAATCACATACCTAAAAGGTGAAGGAAAATTCATAGAGGCAATACGACTCTGGGGACTTGTTATTCGTAGATTTCTTCTTGTGCAAGGCCACTTTTCCATTAAGTGCCCGTTTCAAATTAGCAATGGTCTTGGACCATACGCACCCCAGTCGTTGCTGATGAAGTCCTCCCGATCATCAATCAGGCTCAACATCGTCTAATCCATGTGTTGCCTCCTCTCCTTGTCCATCATCGCAAGCTCCAAGAAGTAGAATACAGACATCTTCACCGCATCCTCGTCGCTCTCAAACTAAAGGGTTGGGTAATCCTTGCCAACTCAAACTCATTCATGTTTGTCATATCCCCCAAATATAACCTTCCTAATCGAAAGGTTTTGTCTTGTTGAAACTGAACCTTACGTATGCACCTATACCTTATATATAACTCCCTTATTATATCAAAATCCTCCCGCTCAAAGGAGAACTTTTGTTATCCTGTCTCTCCTCCACCTCTATCAACAAAATGTAATGGCACAGAGATCCATTGAACACCAACTTTACATTCAAGAACTGCCCAAAAATGATTTTCTTAAACATATGAAATTTTTCGGGTGTTAACTTATTTTTTATACTTGACATGGTCTTCAATAGATGCGAACAAACAAGTCAAGTTTGCAAGGAAGAAATCCTTGGAGTTTATTTTGGTCATAAGAGGCATCTACAAAACAGAAAAAAAGCACATAACGAAAAAGAAATAATTATTATGTGTTAAAACTCGGGGTAATCTCGGAGCAATCTCGATCGAGAATCACATGAAATGCCAATTGAACTAGGACAACATTGATCCCGGATGGCACGAGATAGAAGTTTTATATATTAATCTCGGACAAAATCGTCCCCAAGATTACCCTACATAATGCATGTAAAACGCATCAGATCTCGAGAGTCCTTCAACGAATCTTGAGATAATTTCATAGATCTCGATCGAGATTCTTCATCTGCACGGACCCAGATTGATGAAATCACTAAGATTCATCGAAAGAGACCACATGCATGGACTTAAAATAATGTTTTACATCTAACTATACCAAACCACCAACTACAAAGTTTCTCATCCGCCTCAAATTTCAAAATAAAAACTAAAATCTGAACATTTATAAAATCATTAAAAGTACTTCATCTTGAAAGATTTAAGAGGGTAGATGAGTTCTTCAAGTTTCGCGGAGGAAAAGTAAGTGAAAGTCGTTGGAATTTGAAACCAAAATCGTTCACTTCTCGGTCGAAATGAACATACAGTTTTGCATTTAGTGTTTTGTGAGAATATGTAACGTTGAGCTTCTAAGAGTAGTTTGATCATTTGATAAATCCCTTTATTTTCAAAATTTTTTAAAAAGAACAAACAATCTTTGTGGAAAACTCGATCGGGGGAACAAGAAATCACATTGAAGGAGTTTGTAACATTCTCAATACCGGTAGTATTTTGATCATTTGATAAATTCCTTTATTTTCAATTTTTTGAAAAAAAACGCACAATCTCGACATCGAACTCGATTGAGAGGAACCGAGAAATTTCGTTGAAAGAGTTTTTTAAATTTTGTGAAGGATCTTGATGTCAAGCTCGGCCGAGATTAACTGAAAAAAACAAAATTATGAGTTTTCTAAAAATATACTACTTTTAAAATGTAAAACTAAAGTTGCGTTGGTTTTGTCAAATTTTCCAATATTTTTGTTATCCAACAAAACAAAAGAATAATCATATTTATAATCGACTAATCTACCATAAAATATACTTTTGATCCTTCTAGAGTCATTCAATACTAATTTGTTGAAACCAACTAAAGCACCATGCTAAACACTATACTAAGCCAAATATTATATTATTTCTTTTTTGTATTAAAATATGGAGAATATCTCTGTTGCACAATAACAACCCATGCCAAACCTAAGAGTATAATGAAACTTGGGGTTATTGAAAATAATGTAACAAATTTCATCATTGGGCTCAACTCAATCCCTTCAAGGTTCTCATGATGGTTACAAAAACAATGTAAGGTAGAGTAGTGAAGTACAGAACAAACAGCCCAAAAAAAAAAAGAAAAAATACAACTTAAAAAGCCTGTTAATACTAATTACTTCTTTTCATGTCCAAGTATCAAAGTAACACTCCAACCAAAATTTTGTGAAGGCAAAGGTGAAGCAAATGTAGGAAGTAGATGCTTTCACTTTCTTTTTCTTTTTCCCATCTTCCATGAGGAATTTAAAATTTGGATTCCCAAGGCTATCAAAGGCCTTCTAAAGGTCAATGTTTAGCCTGCTTCTTTGATATAAAAAAAGAATAATGAACCATGCATTCCGACTCGAAATGTACAACTTATGATCTCCAATGTATTACCTAGCAAGTAGCAACTTGAAGCAAAGAATAATGGAAGCTTCTTCAAGCATTGGCCTTCCACTGTCAATTAGACCACCCCATATCTCAAAGAAGCTTGCTGGTCCTTCGGCGCGATGGGCCACCAGGGAAGAGCTTCATAATCCATCCCAAGACTCTTTCCACCACCTAAGAATGAGAAATATGTATATGCTTGACTGAACTAATTCTATTGCAAGACTAAGAGATAAGTGGCCATATGGTAACCATTTCGATTTTAGTTTTTATTTTTTTTTTTAAATTAGACCTCTAAACATTGATTCTACCTTTAAATTTACCTTTAAATTTTTCTTGTTTTGTGATCTACTTTTTACCAATGTTTTCAAAAACCAAGTCAAGTTTGAAAAAAAAAATGTAATTTTTAAAAATTCGTTTTTGTTTTTTAAATTTGACTCGAAGATTTTAACTCTCATACTTATGAAGATACAAACAATTATACAATAATTATAAGAGAAAGGGAAAAAAATAGACTTAATTTTCAAAAAAATAAAAAACAAAATTGTTACTGAGCAAGGACTAAATGATCAAACCATGCTCTGAACATGTGCAAGTGCACACAGGACAAATGGCAGACTAAGAGAGAAATAGAATTAAATGAAAGATGATAATCCCTCATCGCCCTAAACATGTGTAAGTGCACACAGGACAAATGGCAGACTAAGAGAGAATAGCATTAATGAAAGATGATAATACCTCATCGCCCTCATCTGCAAGTAAAATATCTTCATCACGTGTTGTGTGAGAATCAGGTAGTCTCGCAGGAACAATCTCACCAGCCATACTTTGAGAAGTCAAAAGCTCTAATCTTTGAGTTTGTGCTTCTAGTTTCCTAGACAACTCTTTGTTCAACTCCTTCATAAAGAAAAACAGATGTATAAACATAAGAGACTCTGATTAATTTATCTGGAGGGTCAATAATGAACAGTCTAAAAGTGGAAATATTCTACTAACGAGTAACGAGTCAGTTATGTAAGCATAAATCTCCAGCCCATTGTATTTTTATAGGTAGGGCAACAGCTCTCGAGGTGAGCAAGTATATAGTATAGTGAAACCACAGATACAATCCAAGTTGAAAAGTTCAACACAAACGGGGATCTAAAAGAAAAGCTGGTTCATTATGTTACAAATAAAAGAGCTGATGAGAGTGTACAATATTCAGATTGAAGAAGTTACCTTCAACTTAGAACTACTAGCCAACTCAGATGCCAAAGCTTTTGTTAACTCCTCTTTCTCGACAGCTAACTGCAAATCAATAAAATCCATCATCACAGGTCAATATTATTGGATATATCAAATAACTTATTCGTTTTTTACATTTTTCTTTTGATAGGAAAAAAATCGTCATATCATTAAGTGAAGACTGAAGAGAGATCAAAAGGAGGAAGATGACATTTCCCATGAGGCAAAGCGGCTAACAGGTCTCTTTCTCCCACAAGGCTCAGCCCAAGTAGGAGTGGGCAATAGCACTGGCTGAACAGTCTATCCGCCCTTAAGTAGTATTACCAGCCCTTTATCTATCTGATTTTTCATCCATTTAAGTAAAGTTTATAACTGTTAATTTTATAACGACTATTTCCGACTGTGGACCTGGAATGACTGTGCATATATGACCCTTCGGCCCTCTTTGTGAGGATGCTTGATTGGCCAAAAGATATTTTCTTTGTGAAAATATCCAATAAAATATCAAACTCCTTTCTTTTGGCTTTGTAATGTTCCTGATTTCTTTTGGAATATTTGGTTGGAGTGTAATGGCCGCATAAGAATCGCGATATTTGAAGGAACTTTTGTATTCCATGTCATACTATCAATAAATGGTCATTGTTTCCTATAAATATTTTTTTAAACAGAAACAACAACTTTCATTGAGAAGAAAAATGAAGGAATACAAGGCATACGAAAGTTACACAAAACAACAACGGAGAACCAGACCTAAAAACAATTGAAACAATAACGGCATATCTAGGGAAATAGATCAGAATTACAACTTATATAGCGAATTATTAAATCTGGAAACTAGACAATCAATATTGTTTATTCTTGTTTAAAAATAGCTTAAAATATATTAATTTACGGATGAGTACCTCAGCTATTAGAGCATTGATGTTTTGAATCATCCTCATATGATCGGAAGGGATAATGACGGATGAAACTTCAGTAGTGGCATTTTGAAGCAGCATGGGAGCTCCAGAGGCATCATCTTCGGTAAGAGATTCATCATGGTTAAAAGTACTAGGAGAAGTATCTACAACTACTGCATGAATTTAACAATGAATACAAAAGTGAACAAAAAATTACTCATTATCATAATCTTATCTTGAAAGAAAAAATGGGTGAAGTACACTCATGCAAAGGAGATGAAAAAGGGTGATCTTTTCACCTAAATCTTCCGTAGATGTCGCCATGTCTTTTTTATTAGAAGGATTGCTAATATCAATAGACTTTCCACTTGCTGAAGCTTTCCGTAACTTAGACTGCAACAGCTTCTTCTCTGTTAAAAAGAAATGATGAAATGATAGATAACCATGAAGTTATTTAAGAGATGGAAGCCAAACCAATGTAAAACCCAAGAAAAAATAAAATCAATTCGGAGAGTTCAAGATAGGAGGAAAAATGCTAAAATATAATATAGAAACAGCAAACAAAAATAGCGGTTGATTTAATTATCATTTCTAGAAAAATATGGATAAAAAACAGGGAACTGTTTTCAAGAACCACTATGGTTGATTCATTGAAAGAAAATGTACAGGGGAAGGGGGAATTGTAGCAAGTGCAATAACCTCATCGGCGCAGAAAAATTCAGCGGATTGAGAGAACTGAGTACTGAGGTTTTTGGATGTTTTCTTCTGTCGAGAGTACTCAGTACTGTATGCAATGTTGTAACCCAAGAAACATCTGACTAACATGCTTAAAGAACCACCTTTCCTTCAGCACTACACTACTGCACGATGGAACTTATTTTGCAATTCTAATAGCTAAGACACGATATTTTAATTTATTTAGTTTATGTTGACAAAAATCTCAGAACCATAACCTTTTATACCATAAATAAAAACACCAGACCAATAATTACCATTCCCACTGACCACCAACATTAAAGTATGAGGGAAATTCACATTATATGACTAATTTATATTCAATATCAATTATGCTTACCTTCCTGAAGAGCCTCAATAGTCGATTGAAAATCATGACGTTCTTTCTCCATGCTAGACATTTTTTTCCTGCAGATGCCAATAAAAATATTATTTAAACTCCAGTTACTACAAACAGCTAGAGGCGAAAAGGTGCAAAATTGGATCAGATACTATATTACAGATGACTTTTAATTGATTAAATAATAATAATAATAAATTCATTAAATGATCAGTACAAAAACTATTAGAATTGATTGCTCCAAAATAGTGTTATAAATTACAGGTGAAGATTAATTAAAAAGCCTAGGGGAAAGAAGAAAAATACACCAAAGTTGGAGTGAAAATTTATGCAAAACCCATTTTCCTCCCACTATTATTATAATAATTATTACTACTATTAATTCAATAAATAAAATGATTATTTCATTCCAACCACAACCCTCAAAGTAAAGCTTTGAAAAAAAAATCTCTATCTTTAAACTGAAACCGTGACCACCGCAAGAGCTCTAAATTCTCCTTTACATTTCTATGAAGCATTCCTTTTTCTTTTTGTTGATGGTCACATTTGGTTGGTGAGATTTTTTTTGTTTTCTTTTTTCCGTATAGCCTATTCTTGTGCTCTCTCTCTCTTTCTCTCCCCTTAATGAAGTGTTCTTCTTTTTGTCCTAAAACAGGAAAAATATAACACATTTTAAACAGAAGCAAGGCCTGGCCCAGCCATTTCAGAAAACTTTGAGTTCCACGAATAGCCAGCTACTCGTGTAACTTTAACAAACTGTGAAAAAACCATGTCCAAGGAGATAAGGGATTTAAATCAATGATCCGTTTAAGAACTATAGGTTATTGTTAATATTAGACGACATACTTGTATGAAGAGATCTCAGCTTCCAAGTTCTCCAACTGCCTCTCCAGCTTTAGCTCATTAGACCTTAGTCTTAAGGCCTACATAAATAAATAAGTATATTTTAGACACAATAAATCGTCCAAACAAGATGCAAGTAGAACTCCAACTCCAATCCCCACAAAGAAGGGTTCATGTCATCTTTTCCACTTTTTTGGAAAACATAACAATAATATGTTAAATTCCTCAGCTAGTTCCAAACAAAATACATATATTTAGTTAAGTGGAGATCAAATATAGAACCAAAAATTTGCTTTTATCAACGTCAAAATATGATCCAAATCAACATACAGAATTTTTCTATGAATCAATATTGGGTCAATAAACCATGAAGAACGAATGTGTTAGGATACTAACAAGAATAACCCAAAAATATCCCAACCAGTGGCTAAACAGAGGCTGTACTGTGATGATCTTTATTTATATATAAGTCAAAGATGATAAACAGCAGTCACAATATGATAATAAAGAAAAAAACAGCAAGAAAAACATACCCAGCTCCCTTATACCGAGCTGGAGAATCCTTCAGGCTACAGCAGCCTTTTCTCCTAAAAGATGACTAAAATATAACCTAGCTACCCAATCCCAAAAATTACATATTTATATCCCTTCCTATCATTCTTCCCCACCGGCCCCACGTGCACAATCTTTTCCAATTATTCCCTCATCATTAGTTGCAAGGGAATTTACCTTCTTACCCTTCCTCTTATATGTATGAATAATAGGGGGCCTTACAATACCCCTCGGTTCTAAGTCCACCTTGTCCTCAAGGTGAAAAGTGGAAAATGGTTGGTTCATTTCATACACCAACTCCCAAGTGGCTTCACTATCCGGTAATCCCTTCCATTTAACCAGCCATTCATTAGCTCCCAATTCTTTGTTCCAGCGGATGCCCAGCACTGTTTCTAGCCATAACTGTAACTCAAACTCCTTAGTTAAGATGGGGTGTTGTGTTGCACCTCTTATTGTTCTCCAAGTTTCAATTTCAGTTGAGATATGTGGAAAACATTATGGATGACAGCTTCAGGGGTAGCCAACCTGTAGGCTTCTCCAATCTCTTCTATGATTCGGTATGGCCCATAGTGCTTAGGTGCAAGTTTTTCACATTTCTTTCGGGCTAAGGAGCGCTTCCTGTAGGGTCTAACTTCAGATAAACTTCATCTCCTACTTTAAATTTAAGCTCTATTCTTTTCAGGTCAGCCATTTTTTTCATTCTATTCTAGGTTGTATAAATATTTTCTTTCAAGGCACTGAGGGCCAAATCTCCTTCCTTCAGCATTGTTTCTACTTCATTGTTAGGGGTTTTTTTGTGACCATAGGATGGGGGGTGTGGGGGGGGGAGTAGTGATGCCCAAGGAATAAGCTTGTCCCATTTGTGTGTCTGTTCGTTACAGAAGCATCTCAAGTAAGTATCTAAGCATCCATTCACTCTCTCTGTCTAACCATTCATTTGGGGATGGAAGGCTGTGCTCCTTTTTAGAATGGTACCCATGGTTGCAAATAACTCTTTCCAAAAATTGCTAAGAAAGATTTTATCTCGATCAGTGATGATTGACTTAGGAATTCCATGCCTCCTTACCACTTAATCAATGAATACTATAGCTACTTGTTTAGCTGAAAAAGGGTGTTTTAATGGGATGAAGTATGAGTATTTACTCAATCAGTTCACTACTACCATAATAACATTCACTCCGCCTGCCATTAATCCAGAATGGGGATAGGCTGTAACATACCCGCAGGCTTGGTTGCTTCAAATTTGTTCCTTTGGCATATGTCACACATATTTCTTTACCGCTTCATTCCTTTCCAATTCAATTCTCCACTCATTCTCTTATAAGTCCTTAAGAAACCAGAATGAACCCCAAGGATTTAGTAATGAAAAGTGTGTAATAGATTTGGTATAAGAGAAGATGTTTTCGAGAGAACCACTCTCCCTTTATACAGCAGCCTTCCACTATCCCAGTGGTATTTATCCTCCTTTTCAGGGTTCATCTTCAGGTTATCTATAATTTTCTGGAGTTCTTTATCCTTCTCAGCTTATTTACTGATCATTTCCATATCTACAATTCCAGTAGTTGCCATGGTGTTCAATTCCACTGCCTGTTCCATCCTAGAAAGGGCATCCGCAGCTTTATTTTGTAGTCTGGGTTGGTAAAGGATCTCAAAGTCATATCCAAGGAGTTTTGTTAGCCATTCCTGGAATTGTGGTTGAACCTCCCTCTGCTCTAATAGAAATTTCAAGGCTTTTTGGTCTAAAATTATGGTGAATTTTCTTCCAAGGAGGTAGTGTCTCCATTTTTGCACCGACAACATCACAGATATTAGCTCTCTTTCATATATAGACTTAGTTTGAGCCCGTGGGGATAGTTTCTGACTGAAAAAAGCAATAGGGTGGCCATTTTGAGAAATTACTGCCTCTAATCCAATATCAGACGCATCAGTTTCAATGGTGAAAGGAAGAGACCAATCAGGTAAAGCCAATACCGAAATAGTAGTCATTGCCAACTTCAAACTTTCAAACGCTGCCGTAGCCTCTTCACCCCATTTAAAAGCATTCTTCTGTAACAGCTTGGTTACAGGTGCTGCAATTTCTCCATATCCCTTTACAAATCTTTTCTAATAACCGGTTAGGCCTAAGAATCCTCTCAGTCCGATTACATCCCTTGGTTGAGGCCAGTTTAACATTCTTCTGATCTCCTCCCTATCTGCTTCCACCCTTCTCTTGGATATTTGATGGCCCAAATATTGGATTTGAGAGTGTGCTATAACACATTTCTTTTTGTTGGCAAAGAGCTGGTTGTCTCTCAACACCGCAAAAACCATCCGCAAGTGTTTTTCATGTTCATTTATATCGGCACTATAAGCTAATATATCATCAAAAAAACTAGCACACAACGTCTTAAGAAGGGTTTAAATACTTGGTTCATGAGAGATTGAAAAGTAGCAGGAGCATTAGTGAGGCCGAAAGGCATTACCAAAAATTCGTAATGGCCTTCGTGAGTGCAAAAAGCAATCTTCTCAATGTCTTCCAACTTTGAAAAGATTGTTGCTCCGTGTAATTCATCTAGCAACTCCTCAGTGACTGGAATAGGAAATTTGTAGGAGGTGGTTACTTGATTTAGTTTCCTGTAATCCACACAGAATCTCCATCCCCCATCCTTTTTTTTAACCAACAGTTCCAAACTAAGTATGGACTGTGACGGGGCCTAATCACCTCGGCTCGAACATTTATGTCACTTAACTTTTCAATTTCTTCCTTCTAAACACGCCCATATTTATAAGGCCACACGTTGATAGGTCTTTGCTCAGGTAGAGTCATGATGCGATGATCGATTGCTCTCTTGGGAGGTAGCCCTTTTGGTGTCTCAAAGATGTCAGCATAATACCTCAATAATGATTTGATCATGGGTACATCCTCTTCATCCCCTTTTTTCTCCTCTTCCTCTCCATAGTCATCTTCCACTTCTATCTCATAGTTTTGTAGTCCTTTTCCCATGTTCCCTTGGATGTGAATCCTGTGATTGTCTTGAGTTCAATTTCTGTCTCCTCCACTATGTCTAACTGTTTCAATTCCACAACTTCCTCGGTAATTTCCTCCGATGAGCCTTCCTCCCCTGTACTTTCTTCTTCATTAAGAATGAAGAGCATCAGTTCTCTCTTTTCTCTGACTTTGCATCTATGACTCAGCGAGTACTTTTCGTTGCACTTGAAACATAGGCCTTTATCAAGCCGTGCTCTAAATTCGGTATCCGACAACCTTTTCACTGGTGGGTCATTTTTCTGGTAGTTTCCCTTAATTGGTATTGCGATCTGTTTCATTTGAAACTCGGTTTTCCTTTGAATACCCTTCTCACTATTCTCTTGATTTTAACAACACCTCCTCCTTTTGGTTCTGCTCTTCCCCACTCTGCTTTGGCTAACCTCAGCGCTAAATTTCGATCATTCACCAGCTGCGCTTCCTTCATACACTCCTCCAATGTCGGAGGATATCTACTGATTACTTCTACTTGAAGAGTGGGTTCTAGGCCTGTAACAAATGCATCCCTTAGAACACTTTCGGCCATGTGTAGCAATGGAGCAGAGTAGTTGACAAACTTCTTAACGTAGTCATTATAGGACCCATCTTGCTCGATCCGAATTAGTCTTGCACCCAAACTTTTCTGCCCAAAATCACAAAAAAAATTCAAACATTCTTCCCTTCATATCCTCCCATGACTCAATCTTCTTATGGTTATGACTCTATCGGTACTAATCAACTTCGTCCAGTCCAAAACTAACCACTGCTACGTTTATCTTCTCTGTTTCAGGTAGATTATTAATCTCGAAGAAGTGTTCTGCTCTATAAGCCCAGGACTCAGGATTTTCCCCTGTAAACATTGGCATTTCCAGTTTTTTATACTTACTTCGATCCGCATTTGTTGTATTTCCCTACTATGGTATCCATCTCTTTCATCTCTCCTTTTGAGTTTCATAACAGAGCCATCAGATGTACCAAACGCCTCTCTTCTTTTATAACTATGAATTTCTCTCATCTCGTCAGCAATCCTATCCATGGACTTCATCATCTCTAACATCATTTCCTAAAAGCCAAGAGTTTCTCTTCCCGTTCCATCAACTCTCTCCTCTATTTGTCTTTGAGCCATTAAACGCGTAACCACCCCCAGTTTCAGGGCTCTGATACCAGTTGTTAGGATACTAACAAGAATAACCCAAAAATATCCCAACCAATGGCTAAACAGAGTGGTACTCTGATGATCTTTATTTATATATAAGCCAAAGATGATAAACAGCTGTCACAATATGATAATAAAGGAAAAAACAGCAAGAAAAACATATCCAGCTCCCTTATACCGAGCTAGAGAATCCTTCAGGCTACAGTAGCCTTTTCTCCTAAAAGATGACTAAAAAATAACCTAGCTACCCAATCCCCAAAGTTACATATTTATATCCCTTCCTATCATTCCTCCCCGTGGGCCCCACCTGCACGATCTTTTTCAATTATTCTCTCATCATTAGTTGCCAGGGAATTTACCTTCTTACCCTTCCTCTTATATGTATGGATAATAGGGGCCCTTACAGAATGCTAATGTCATAGATCCAAGAACGTTTTCAAATGACAACAGTTATATGTTACAATTTAACTTGATAAGCATTCCAATCTTAGAACTCAGGACACAAATATACAACATATAGAGTAAATTTTGATCATAAAAGGTCGTGATATACATTCCAATCCGAATGGACAGTATTCCTCCATAACCTCCAAATTATAAATATCATTATCAACTTGAGAGTTTATAATTTTAAAAGGTCTTTGTTTGATAGTATGAGGTTCCATCTCAAAACCAATTGGCAATGAGAGGAGTAGTTCATCTATCTTATAAAGGAATGTGAGTCTCCTTGGTTTTTCCAATGTGGAACTCACAACATCTCAACACCTTAAGATGGTGCCCTCTTTGGGTTCACCTATCTTGGACCGAATACCCGTTTGGGCTTAATGAGCTCTGATACCATGTTTGATAGTATGAGGTTCCATCTTAAAACCAATTGGCAATGAGAGGAGTAACACATCTATCTTGTAAGGAGTGTGAGTCTCCTTGGTTTTTCCAATGTGGAACTCACAACATCTCAACAGCCTTCATTTGATGATAAGGCTTTAACTCGTCTTTGGTTTTCAAGGGCCTTTTTTAATCTTCTAAATGACCAAGGATGGTTTCTTTTTCGACAATCCAATCATTTGGGCACATCAAAGTGCCATTTATTAGTTCGGTTGTGGAGTGTTCTTAAGGTCTTTTCTGCAGGTTTTGTATCTTCTTGAAGGAGTTTTGAGGAGAAAATTTTCTTTAGGTTCAATATAAACTACCAATTCCACCTGGAAAGCTTTTCAACAGGATTCAAGGAAACTCTTTCAGAATAGAACCGTTAACCGTATGTAGGTTTATTGAAAATGTTAAGGACTGGATTGATCAAATAAATCTGTAAATATCAATGAAAAAGTCTTATTTCCGTTTTAAAAAAATAATGATAAATCTAGAACTGGAAAAGCTTCACAAAGAAATGGGTCTTTGTTTGGAAGCTCAGTCTAGAAGGAAGCAAGAGCTACAAGTTGAATACTGATACAAGGAGATTGCGGATGTGTATGCTAAAATTCTCAAGAAATACAAAGCCATGCTACTTGCTTCGAGTTTGAAGAATAGATCCTTGAAGTTTCCATTGGGAATCTTAGCAGAGGTGTTCGGCTGGAATGGATCAAGGTTGGGTCTATTGAAACCTCCTCTACTATTTTAAGCCTTCGATTCTTGTTTTGATTGGGATGATGATCCCTCTATGGATTTCTATTTTCTATTGTCAGTTTCTTTTCCTCTTGTCGTTGCTCACTCCCTTCAAATTTGTATTCTTCGAACCTTTCTCTTCCTTTTCATTCACGAATGAGAAGTTCTTATCTACTTTGAAGAAGAAAAAACTCAATTCATTTTGCATTGGGAAAAATTAACTAAGCATCGACATTTTTACACGATAACCATTTTATTTCAATATGAAGAGGGGAATTTTAAAAAAAATGGACAAGGAGATGTGAAACTTTTTAGGTACTTAAGCACCTTGGAGGACCACACCCCAAAAAACAGCTATTGGGACAAGAGAGTCAAGCCACTTAAGTACCACATTGGTGGTCCCATTTAACAAACGTGAGACAAAAGCATCCTATACTACCTTAGTTCCTACAATACCCCATCCCTTGAAAGCCGACATCCGGCAGCTACTTCAGCGATACTTCACTCGACCAAACCAGGTCAAAACCGGGTCTACGCCATTGTCAGGTACTTAAGCACCTTTGAGTCCCCAAAAGAATAAGTATTTGAGCATCCCATACTACCTTAGTTCCTAACAATTTGAACAGCCCCTATAGTCATCATGATCAAAACTACAAAGGAAAGCCAGAATCTACCACCCTAGATACAAGACAAGATAGGCAGCCCGAAAGAGTAGCTAGAAAATCACCGTACTGAATTGAAAGCCTTTAGAGAACAATCCATTACCTTCTCTTCAAGGCCAATTACTTCAGAAGCTATCAACTTGGCACGTTCATCAGCTGCATTACATTCTAGTTGTGCATTTGCATACTCAAGTTTGATAGACTCCAGTTCAACCTGGGTAATCAAAGGAGTCACATATATAAAATATTTTTAAATCATCTGCTAATAGGAAATTGTAGCATCAAAAAGTACTTAGAATGTAAAATATTCAAGTCCTCAAATTAATGTAAATATCCAGGTGCGAGAATAGCATATCTAACACAAACTATAACAGTAAGCTTATCAAACATCCCATTAATACAAGTAGGGAACGGTAAAAGGGATACTATTTCAGTATGAAAACTCAAAAAGGAAATCACAAAGTCTCAAGACAACACTGTAACAGTTACTCATTTATCAGGATACAATTAATAGAAATTAGTTTATGTTTTTAAAACTTAAACCTAGAATACCAAACATGATCAAGTCAATTAAGATAGCACTCAACAGCTTTCAGACTGAATATCTCACTCTTAAAACAAACTTCTCAAGGGCACACACTTCATTGTCCATAAAAAATGAAAACCAGACAGACAGAGAAACTGAGAAAGACTATCAAAATAACATCCAATGCAGAGGTTAATAACACCATTTCAATTTGGAGACTTGATCTTTGGTGAAAAAACTAACAAAAAGGAAGAAATTTACAGAAATTTACAGACATATGAAAAAGTATAACCATTTGAGTCTTCATTTCCTCCTGTAACATCTCCATATCTGATTTTAGTTGGTTGACAACGCTTCTCTGAAGAATTACCAGAAGAAAAAGAAAACAAAAATACAGAGTCAGTCATATCCATATGAAAAACAGGAATTGATCTTACATTTAATTATTCTGTAGACTAAGACACAACAAATATCGAGATATTTAAAGGGTTCCCACTTCCCACTTACATTTCACTGAACAAATGAAAGGCACAGAAAGGGGAACAAAAACATCCTATTCATCTTACTCAGAAATTTATATATAAATGTGTATATTAAAAGGGCACCTAAAAAACAATAATTATGTCATATTCTATATCCACGCAGCCAATAAGACATTAGATTCTTCAACTTGTAAGAAATAATGTCTGATCATTAAAATAAAAGGTTCAAAATTTGGAATCAAACTCTATGATTTGTAACA
The DNA here is from genome assembly GCA_025688845.1 of Cucumis hystrix. NCBI lineage: Eukaryota > Viridiplantae > Streptophyta > Magnoliopsida > Cucurbitales > Cucurbitaceae > Cucumis > Cucumis hystrix. Next base: position 2,592,023 of record CM046887.1, read on the forward strand.
TGAATAGGAATGCTGAAATGAGAGGGTGATTGTTTCTTAGAATTTACTACACTATTGATTGCAAAGTCATGTCAGCTGGAGGGAAGAAAATTTTAAAAAATAACAAAAAAAAAAGGCAAATTGCAAAATCCACTGCAGACTTCCAGTGGCGGTTGAAATTACACCGTAAGATTTTACATTTTAGAAATTAAGCCATCAAACTTTTACAAGTGTTAAAATTAGTCAATCAAACTTACAATGGTCGTAGAAATTGGACCTTCAAATGATAAAGATTGAAACCTCAAACTTTTACATTTGTTACAATTTTTTTAATTATGTAAGTTTGAGGTCTCAATTTTTACATTGGAAAGTTTGAAGATATAATTGTAACTACCATAATACTTTAGGGGCGGTTATTGTAATATGCACACAAAAAAAAAAAAGGAGTTGCATACAGATAATACATGTTAGCAAAACAGTCACATTTAATGAAACGATAATGTCTTAGTGATAAAAGCCATACACTTTTTGTCATGTCTGAAGACCAGGAAAATACAGACAGTAGGCCATGGACGAAAAATGCTCAATCATCAGAAAGGGATAAGCATTATATAATACCCATGCAGAATCTATAAAGCAACCTGTTTGTTATAACTATCAGTGAGAGATGAATTTTCAGCAGCTAAGGACTCTGCTAAAGTCCTTGAAGCGTCCAAAGCTCTTTGTAATGAGAATTTCTCTTGCGTCAAGTCTTCAATATGCTGAAAAAGAAGAAAATTGAAGACTTTAAAAAATGTCAATGGAATAGAATCTTCACGACAAGAAAAGCAAAATTCAATCGAAAGGCACATTGTCAATATGCATTTTCTCAATGTGGTAATGAAAAAAATTAGACAATGGGAAAAACATTTCCCAAGAAGCACAAAAAGGTATGCAATTCATCCTTTCATTCAAACAACATCAACTCTTGCCAAAATCTCCATTCTTTGTAGAACATGGACTCAAATAAATTGTAACAATAACATTCACCTTCGGTCATCTATTTTGCAATATTTCAAGTAAGAACTCTTCAATAAGCTTTCAGAGATTTCAAATTAATCCTGTTTTCCTTTTTATGTAGAGATAAGGCTAAACAATATAAACCACACTATATATTATACGAAGTCAATGGAAAAACTCAACAACAAAGAATTCTCTTGGAACGTAATTTTCAAAATCAATCGAACTTCCAGTAGCACAGTAATATGACTAGACGTGCAAGATGACCCATCCTAGGATAACATGAAATTAGTGATAGAGTGAAGGAAATGAGATTATTTGCTCCTTGAATGAAGGTACACAATAACTCAAACTTTAAATTTTCAAGTTTATGTAACTCACTTAGAACAAGTTTCACTCCTTTTTGGTTACATCTTGAATGAAGTTGTTTGTAATAATATTAATGGTTTGAGAGAGTACTCAATTTTACATAAACATTAAAAATAATTGGTTCTAACAGGAAAATAATGGGAAAAAACTTAGTACTCTGAGAATTATAGTCGATTAACTATTTAAATGTAAAGTATAACTGCATAATTTTCTCAACTCATCAACTTTTCTAGATGCAAAAGCTGTAGAAAGGGTTCAGACAAAACCCATCTCCATTCCGATTGCAACTACAGGAACACAGTAAATTACTTTTTAGTTTTTGATGAACTGACTCGAATAAAAATTTGAAATGAACATTTACATAATCTTTCCTGGCATATAGGTCATTATGGTGACTTTACATATTAGATGAACAAATTCTAGATTCAATGACCAGAGTAAATATAGAAGTACCTGTTCCAGAGCAGCAAAATCTTCATTTTGCTTGGATGAATAAAGCTCATGTTTCCTCTCCATAGTATTATCCTCTATTCCTATAATTGGCTGGTCCTTAACAGGAAAAACTGAAGGAGGAAATGAATTGCTATACGACACGGGAGTGTTTTGAGAGGTAAAATGTGAGGGCATTCCCAATGTTTTCACATCCATTAATGCCTTCTGTGAAGTTAATGACTCTGAGCCATCGTGTTCATCTGTTCTAAACCCATCAGATTTTATAGAGTTCTGAAAGGAGAAAGATGCTGGGCCATCTTTGTTAAATTTAAACCCATCAGATATTCCAGATTCCTTATCACGTTCACCATGTCCAAGAAAACTCCCTGAAGAAGCCTTAGGTACAGAAAGAGAATCAAGAAATGATGGGCGAGATCTCCTAAAACTATTTTCAGATGATGCAGTGTATGGGGGTTCATAGTTGGAGGGGAGTCTAATATCAGCATCCAAGCCAGCAGATTCAGATGATTGCACAGATTCAGGCTTGATTCTAGTAAAATCAGTCACATCAATGGGCTTCCCCTGTTCAAAATTTCTGTGCATACTTTCCCCAACTTCATGGGAATTATATCCTTTTCTAGTCGAATTATTAAATAAGCCTACAAAAAAATATAAAACAGTCTGTTAGCATCAATCTTCTCTAGAATAGAACATAAAAAAGACTAGAAAAGTAATCATACATGACAAGATATATGGAAACCAAAATCCATATAATATTACCATCATAAGATGACTGGAAAGAATGTCCACTAGCCAAATTATTATTACTACTGGAATCAGTATCTTGTAAATTGGTAACAGTATTCTGTAGAGAAATATTTGCAGAAAACTTATGCAAAGAACCAGAACTTTTAAGCATAGAATTTTCTTGACTATCTCTCCTAAAGAGTAGTCCATCCACCCCATGGTGAGCAGATTGACTAATAATGCTATCGGTCCCTTCACTTGCTTGAGGGTTAATGCCAAATGCACTCTGAAACGAAGTTCTAGCCTGGGGTCCATTGATTACTTCGGAGTCTTTATTTATCTCTAATATCTCGTTTCTACTATTAACATCTGTGGTTCCAAAAAGCCTCGAACCATTGAATGTATTAATTTCTTGACCATTTGATGGTTGCTTCACTGGATCAGTGGAGAAGACTCCATCGGTATTTCTTGAAAAAGGATAGCTTGCATGTTTTTCATTCAACACATTTTGATCAATGTTTTGAGAAAAGTCATCTGCATGTCTATCATCTTTGACCAGAGCAGAGGATGATTCAATAGCAGATCTGCCTGCTCCGTTAGTTGTTGTAGCTCCATCAGAATCTGTAATCCTTTGAGCATGTTCAGATTCTAAAGGCTTCTTCTCCTCAGAGCCAGCATCTGAAACGTGATTTTGGCTTGGTGGTGCAGCTTTCTTTACTCGCTCTGCTGCTTTTTTCTTTCTGAACTCCTCTAACTGTAAGAAAAAGGAAGTACTCAATTTTTTTCAAATACATAAGCAAGGAAGTGATTAAGAAAATGACATGGGGAAGAACATCCAATAATCAATGATGTTCATTTTTTTAAAAGGAAAAAAGGGTTTCAATGATAAAGCCTTGGGCAGACAAAAGGAATAACCAATTTAATGAGAGAAAATGACCGTCAATAAAAATAACTCAACTATCTAAATGCATCTAAGAGTATGAGCAATGAGCATCAGGAAGTTTACTTTAAAAGCACTGGCCACATGAAACCAACTGTCCAAGCAAAAGGTTCATCAAAACCGTATCAAACTTTGAAAGTACTCTGACTAAACCTCCATATACTGCACGACTTCACAACTTTACTGATATGAGCTCTTAACCGGGTCAACTTTACTGATATGAGCTATGAGATGTAGCTCTTTTCATTCCCTTGGTAAAAAGTCTATCATTATTCCTAAACAAAACTTGTAGATAAATATGCTCTGGAATGTGCTTAAAGCCATCAAACAGGCACCAGAAGGTGGGTCAATTCCCTATCATAGGTCCAATTAATATTGACCCCACAGCCTAACACATTCGAAAAAGAGTACAAGCATTGAGCAAACAAGTTATGAATTACGTTTTTCCCCTTCCTCTCGAAAAACCTCACCCTCCTGGTCAGCACTAAGAAGCTATGTGCAGGTTGATAAGTCCAATGTCCAATCCTTCGTTCAAAGCTCATGTCCAAGATTATAAACAACATATATGGCCCGAAAAACTAATGCCATCCTCAAAACAATGGCTTGTCGTAGACTCATAAGTTAGCTCATCAATCTCCATAAAATCAGCCATCTAAAGCATTGAGTATAGGATTCGGAAAATGTGAAAAATAAAAATCAAACACTTTCTAAGGCAAATAACAGATTTTAGTTCCTTAAATGTGAAAATTGAACTCAAAGATTGCTCAAGCAGCTGGATCGTTGTCAATTAATCCCCACTCAACCATCCCATTGCATACAGAATCTCGCCATTTAATAACCAATGCATTCACATTCAAATAAAAAAGTACACAAAGACACATGCCCAGAAAACATCCAAACCAAAATGAAGATTTGAATTACATTCAGATGAAAGCAAAAAAAGAAACATGTAAAAAGAGAAGAAAAATCCGTACCCGACGCTTCCCTGCTTCCAAATGCTCTAATTTTCGAGTCGAAGCCATCGAATTGGGCAAAACCTGAGCCGAAGCCATCAAAACATCAACCCCCAGCTGAAGAAAACAAACACAAACAAACCCAAAATCCTCATGGTGACACAATTTGCGGGTATAAAAACACAACCCCACAAACCAAACCAAACCAATCACCCCTGGAGAAAATACAATGAATCTAAACCAAACAGTGGAAGAGTAAAATTAGCAGAAAAGGAAAACGAAATTGATTAAAAAAAAGGTGGGGAAACCCAAAAAAGAGAAAATTGGGAATTCGGATAGGGGGGGAAATTGTTGTTAGAAAAAAATCCCAGGATATAAAAGAGGCAAATTCCGATCGGATCGGACACGAGGAGATCTGTGGGGGTACAATGAACAGCAATCTGGCAGATCTCTGCTAGCTTCGTTCTTGCGTGGGTGCGTTGGTAGATTGTTCTAACAGAGAAAAAAATTGCGGATTTTGCTCTTGGAATTTCGGTGGTGTGTCAAAAAATTTCCCCAACCTTCTGTGAGCCTTTGAATGGTGGCTTTAAAAAAAACAATTATAAACAAATACATGTTATGAGAATAACGGAAGCGTCAAGCATGTGTTTCTTTCTGAATGGGTAGTTCGCGGCGGGGAAAAATTAAAATTACTTCTTTTTTAATTTAATATATATATATATATAACAAAACTCAAAAATATTTCGAGCGAGCAGACAAAAAAATTCTAACTCACTTTTTCTATAAGTTTCAAATTTGTTCCGGTTGATTTTGAATTTTTTGTCCATCTTCCTATTATTATTTTTTATTTTTCATATTCCGGATTGTTTCATATTATTATTTATTATTCTTCATATTAGGATACGATTTAGCTTTAAATCTTGAAATTGGTCTTATCGTCTAACTCAACATTTTCTCACAAAGACTTTTTCTCTTGTGAGCATTTAACCTTATAGGTACTATTGTAAATTCTTCTTATCTTAAAACTTTCTCACAAACTAACTTCTTAATCGCAAAACTTATACTTAACCATATAAAATTTTATCACTTAATCATTTACGTGGATTGATTCAAACGTCAACTTCTTATCGCGAAGTCTTATTTCAAACATTTCCTCTTATCCAAAACGCAAATTTCAAAACACTTAGCCAGATTTTACTTCTTATACTCAAATTAATCGCAAAACTTATACTTAACCATATAAAATTTTATCACTTAATCCTTTACGTGGATTGATTCAAACGTCAACTTCTTATCACGAAGTCTTATTTCAAAACGTCTCCTCTTATCCAAAACGCAAATTTCAAAACACTTAGCCAGGTTTTACTTCTTATACTCAAATTAGAAGTGGGTCTTACAAAAATCAACAAAAATAAGTGGATAATATTAATTAGCACGATTTTGAAGGATGATAAGAATTATGAATTCAAATTGTTATTAAAAATATGTATTATTTATTATTTAATAAAAAAATTTAAATATTTTGAGATATAAAGAATCTGAAATGTTGAATTCTGCCATTATTTTAGGTATATGATGTAAGATTTGAATTCAAATTGACGATTTTAGATGATGGTATAAAATCTAAATTCAAATTGTTATTAAAAAAATGATTATTATGTATTATTTAATAATTTTTTTATAAAGAGTATGAAATATAAAGAATCGAAAACCGTTGAATTTAACTTAGCCATTATTTTGGGGTATAATCTAAAATTTGAATTCAAATGTTTATTAAACATATATGTTATGAATTATAGAAATAAATTGTTAATTTATTTATTTAAATCCTAAGAATTCAAAAATTCGGTAGAAATTACAAAAATATTTTTAAGAGATGTTGGTGCAATCTTATCCGGCAAGGAAATATAATATTTAGTTAAGATTTAACAAAGTTGGATGTGGTTTACAAATACATTGTATTCATGAACCGATGATATTCTACCTCATTTTTTGAACTATGCAAATATAATGTATCTGTAAGAAATGAATTGTCCTATTTAAAGGAGTATGATCAGCATAAAAAAAGTTTGAAACCGACGGTTTTGCCATAAATTTCGGATGCACTGCTATTTATAATGCAAATCAATAATTGCACCGTGGGGTCCAATTATTAATTCCATTATTGTCTACACAGTGTAACCAACAATAATTACATTAAACTATTCAGAATGGCCGATAGGACAGGACCCCTGTTTGGCGTTTTCTGAAAAGTCTTTGCTTGGAAAACTTAAAAGATAAGATTGGTGGGACAGGACCCCCACTTGTTCTTATCGAAAACAGGAAAGGTAAAATACTAAAATACATCAAAAAATACAGCGGAAATAAAAAGAAAGCGATAAAATAGTTTGGATATGTCTGCTACCTCGGATTCTTCTTTAGATCATTTGTTGGAGATGATGATGACGTCACCCGGCTGTCTTCTGATCTGGCTGGGACTGTTAATTCCCCTTATATCAATCGTATAGGCATTCTTCATGTTCTTTTGGTACTAATTGGCCTAGCTGGTCAGTGGACTTACCTCGGCTACCCCGCCATTGCTGCCACTCCATAGGCACCCGCCCTAGGAACATGAATTCAGCCTATTGAGATATTTGGAATCTTCTCATGCACAGAGTCAGTCCTTTAAGCTACTCTCGCCGCCAGAGGATGGTGAATCCTCATCGGAAGTATGCCATCTCCGTCATGGGATCTTCTCTTTCAAATGAACTTCATTGGAATCCAGAAATTTAGCAGACTGTGAAAGCAACGATAAGATCGGAATACAATGATCTTATCAAAATAAATGTAAGAAAATTAAACAAATTAATTTACATGAAAATTTACAATAATTAAAAACTAAAAATAATTAAAAACAATTGAAATAACTAAATTAAACACTTGAAAAATTTGGACTAATACGGTTGGGTGTCCAAATTTGGGTCATTGATGTCGTAACCTTCGTAAGGATCGAAGGTGTTGATGTCATCATTGACCGAAGATTGAGAGGCTGTTTCATCTTCGTTGTCTTCTGTATCCAGAAGATGCTCAGCTACTGTATTGACCACGGAGTTGAAATCGGCTTGAGTTCCGACTCCGGCAAGGGAAGACATGATGGTGTTCTTGGCAAGGAGGAAGCTTTCATCTTCTTGCCGCGTCATGTCTTGGAGATGAACATTGGCCTTGAACCAATCCTTCATCTCACCCCAAACCCCAATCATCCATATTTGTTCATCAAATATCAATTGAAAGACCCAATGTACCAGCAACCCAAAATAACAATATCCCATTTCTGTCACCCGTTCATAACACAGCCTAATACAAACCAAAATAGTCTGAAGCTTGGGAACTAAAAGGAGATCAAACTCAAACATACCGGGCTTTGGAAGCAAGGCCTGAGGCGAAGCGGTGCATTGTAGACGTTAGCTGAAACAAAAAAGGAAGGAGATGGGAACAGCGAGCTGAAGAAGGAGAGCAGCAAGAAGGAAAGTGTAAGGCGAGGAAATGTAGGAGATCGAACGGTTTTAATAGTGTGGAGAAGAAGGCTCTAGAAACTAACTCAAAATGACAGCACCTTCTAGGGTTTAGGTGTTAGTCGGAAGTGGAGAAAAAATAGACATTTTTTTCCTTTTAACTTTACAGCTCACGTGGCCGAGGGTTTTACGTCCAATTCTCGGCTCAATAAACCGTTTCGAACCGCTAGTTTCTTACAGTTTATTTTATTTCTACGTTCTTTTGATAATTGAAGAATGTAGACTTCATGATCGTAAAAGAGTTTACGTCGGCTAAATTCGTTTTGATAGTGACCATTAATATTATTTATTTAAAATTAGTATACCACACTCTTAAACATTTAAGTAGAAAAATTGGTATACCCCTACTATACTATCCAC
>CM046887.1:2634661-2665033 GCA_025688845.1 Cucumis hystrix
TTTTTTTTTTTTTTTTTTTTTTTTTTTTTTTTTTTTTTTTTGCTTCTTTGGGGAATTGTACTATTGACTTACAAGCGTTATCGGTTTGTTTGTTTGTTTATGGGTTCTGGTTTTCAGCCTTGCTAGGAACAGTACCAATCAGGTGAGTTCTTGTTACTATTTGTTACTTCATGAGTTTGTTTATCACTTAAAAATATGATTTTGCTTGAACTATGTTTGTCTTTCGTGTTTTATGTGTTCGATCTTTTAGATTGCTAGTCGGTCTAACTGGAGAAGAAACTATGCTGCGAAAGATGTTAAATTTGGGGTGGAGGCTCGAGGTCTTATGCTCAAAGGTGTCGAAGATCTTGCTGAAGCAGTTAAAGTCACAATGGGTCCGAAGGTAATGTTGAGATTCCTATGTCATCAATGGCGAATTTAGTTTTGGTAGTTTACTGATCTTCATTGTTTTTTTTTTCATCTCTATTGAAGAATGAAAGCTGATTTTCATTTATACAATCTCCTATCTCGCTCAATTTAACCAATCTCATCACTCATTTAATCTCTGTTCTATATAGTCTGGCCCTCTGTTCATTAATGTTGATTCTATCTTGCCTTGCTGCAGGGGCGCAATGTAGTGATTGAACAAAGTTACGGGGCTCCCAAAGTTACAAAAGATGGTGTGACTGTTGCTAAGAGCATCGAGTTTAAAGATAAAATCAAGAATGTTGGTGCCAGTCTTGTGAAGCAGGTTGCTAATGCAACAAATGATGTGGCAGGCGATGGTAAGTTTCTGTTATAGCATAACCACGAATATGTATCAGTACTTAATAGTTGGTTGTTTCCTCAAATATTCAATGATTGGAAGAATTTTTTTTTAATAACGGACAGTGCACTATGCACAATTGTATTACACACCAAATTATAAAGTGAAAGTGAGGACTTTTGGGGATTGCAGGGACCACTTGTGCTACTATTCTTACAAGAGCAATATTTATGGAAGGCTGCAAGTCTGTTGCTGCTGGAATGAATGCCATGGATTTAAGACGTGGTATCTCCATGGCAGTTGATTCTGTAGTAACAAACTTGAAGAGTCGAGCACGAATGATAAGCACATCTGAAGAGATAGCTCAGGTTTGTTCTTACTTTTGATCAGGACCATCTGGCCTTGTTAGCTGGGCTGATTCTTCGATGTCCTTTAAGTGACTTTATATTGAAGAATCATTAATTCCACTTTACTGTAATTTTGTAGGTAGGGACAATATCTGCAAATGGAGAAAGGGAAATTGGTGAGTTAATTGCCAAGGCCATGGAGAAAGTTGGCAAGGAGGGTGTGATCACCATCTCGGTAAGTTGGTTACTGGCACATTTGTAAATTTTCTGTATGTTAATGGGTTATGCCCCACCCTATTTCTTCTCTAGTTTTGTTAATAATAAAGGAATTATTCAATATATTTTTTTAATTTCCTGATTTTCAACTCCTATGGGCTTCAGTGCTGAGTTTGATTGTGTGCAATTTGCTGCAGGATGGGAAGACATTATATAATGAGTTGGAAGTCGTTGAAGGGATGAAGTTAGACAGGGGATATATTTCCCCTTATTTCATTACAAACCAAAAGAACCAGAAATGTGTATGCACCTTTTATCAAAATCTATTTCACTATTTTCTAATCATGAGCCTAATGATTAATGTGGTCCTTTATTTTATCTACTACGTGGGATGCCCTGGCAGGAATTGGAGGATCCTCTTATTCTAATCCATGAAAAGAAAATCTCAAGCATAAATGCTGTAGTGAAAGTTTTAGAGCTGGCTCTGAAGGTAGCCTACTTTTTGATGGTTGACAGTTATTTGCTTATATTTGCCAACGGACGATAAATATTGTACTTTTCTTGAATCTCTTCAGAGGCAAAGACCCCTTCTTATTATTTCCGAAGATGTTGAAAGTGATGCACTAGCCACTCTTATCCTGAATAAGCTCCGTGCTGGAATTAAGGTTTGAGCCTATTATTCTTCCAACTATTGAAATTTATGGAACCATCAACTATTAGTTTGGTTTGGGCCTTGCCTATTTGCTTACTGTTTTCTGCAGGTCTGTGCCATTAAAGCACCAGGTTTTGGGGAAAATAGGAAGGCTGGACTGCAGGACCTTGCAGTTCTCACTGGTGGTGAAGTAAGTGATCATTTGTAATTGCAACTGCATCCTTCCTTTTGGAACTTTTCAGTGGTTTCTCAGAGTCCTCTTTGTGTGCTATTTGCAGGTCATTACTGAAGAGCTTGGAATGAATCTTGAGAAAGTTGATCTGGAAATGCTTGGCTCTTGCAAGAAGGTATGATATATTGAATAGGTTCATAATGTTGGACATGTTTGTGGAAACTTGCGTAATTTTTGGTTTTAGACACCTATGGTCTTTGTTATTTCAACCTACGGCTCATTATTTTCCGAGTGTCTAATCTTTTCTAAACCTCTAGAATTTTCTGCTGCTAGTTGGATATCTGCATTAACATAGGTTGATATTACAGATCACAATTTCAAAGGATGATACAGTTATTCTTGATGGTTCGGGTGACAAGAAAGCTATCGAGGAAAGATGTGAACAGGTTTGTGACATTCAGAAACATTGGGCAGTCCTATTGTTTAACTTTTATTACAATATTCAAAACTAATTGATTTTTCTTGTTTTTGGTCTTGTGTAATTTACAGATAAGGGCTGGTATTGAAGCAAGCACTTCGGACTATGACAAGGAGAAGTTACAGGAGAGATTGGCGAAACTCTCCGGCGGCGTTGCTGTATTGAAGGTCTATACCTTCCTCTTAGATTTTGAATTTGTTTTGCACTTAGTGGGGAGAGTTTTGAGACCTCATATATAATAAACCAATACTTTTTGCAGATTGGAGGAGCAAGTGAAGCAGAAGTGGGTGAAAAGAAGGATAGAGTCACCGACGCTTTGAATGCCACAAAAGCAGCTGTTGAAGAAGGAATAGTACCAGGTTGGTTATTTCTCCACGTGCTAGCTATAATTTTATATATTGCACCCGAAGGATACTGACAAAATGGCTCCCACCACAGGGGGTGGTGTTGCACTTTTGTATGCATCCAAAGAACTGGACAAACTTCCAACTGCCAACTTCGATCAGAAGATTGGAGTCCAGATTATTCAGAATGCTCTGAAGGTCATAATCTCAAACATGATTGTTTACTCATTTATATTAACGAAACACCTGTAGTGATTTTGAACATGATATTATTGTTCACAATTTTCATACAATCATATTTACTGTTGAATGATTATAAGCTTGTTTGGAAAAAATACTTCCAAATATTTAGTGTATTGCCTAGATATGTTTCTGAGAAACCTCACTCATTCCTACATGTAATATTTAATTCAGACACCCGTACACACAATTGCATCAAACGCTGGAGTTGAGGGAGCCGTTGTGGTTGGAAAGCTCTTGGAGCAGGACAACCCTGATCTTGGTTATGATGCTGCAAAAGGTCAGTTCCACATATATTCCTGCATGAGAAAACAAGAGAAATAGAACAGCTGATGTTTTCCATTTCTTGCTAACAAAGTATGACTTTCACATGCACAAACAGGTGAATATGTAGACATGGTCAAAGCTGGCATCATCGATCCTCTGAAAGTAATTAGAACTGCACTTGTTGACGCTGCTAGGTAAAGCTGAAGGAACTTTGCTTTCGCTAGTGTTTTGTTTTGGAATTCCCTATGTTCTTCGGTCCTAAGGTATTGCTTTTCAAATATAGTGTTTCTTCTTTGATGACAACAACGGAAGCCATTGTAGTCGAACTGCCCAAGGATGAAAAGGAAGTTCCAGCAATGGGTGGCGGCATGGGTGGAATGGACTACTAAACAAAGCAGCCATCAACCATTTTTTGAATTCAAGACTAAACAACGCAGCGATAAAGAATCGGATGAATTCAAATCAATTTTACCTTTGCTTGCTTCCGAGATCTTGACATTTTACGGACCTTGAAGATTTCTTTTTGTTTCACTGAGTCTTGATTTATTTTTGCCAAGGAAAGCTTCCATTCATGTGGAAGGTGGGGTAGCTTAGTGTCAGAGACTAGGGAGGAGTAATCATTTCATGTTGCGAAACTGTAGTCTTTTTCATTTGATCATAAAATATATAGCCTATTTTTTTCATGCTTAATGGCCTGCCTTTGGACCTTGCACGTTCTACTCTTGATCAATAAAATATAATTCATAGCCATCGATGGTTTGCTTCAACTGTCTTTTCGGGTGATCATGTAGAGCACTTTTTAAGTATACATGACTTCGAAAATTATCAAGTCAAAAAAGATATACGTTGGGTTGGTCTTCTCTGTGAACAATAAGCTCCAAGCCAAGAAAAAGAAACATTGGAAGGAAGATATGAAGTTTGAATCTTCAATAGGATTTGGTGATAATTCATAACATTGTTTTTGTCTTGGGGGTAATTAGAAGCTTTGACATCTTGGTGACAATAACTCAAAAGATCTAAACTAGAATCATTCTAGATTAGACTAACTCACTAATTGGTTTGACATTGTCTTGTTTAATTGAGTACCAAAATAAAATTTAACTGTACTCTAACATCATGTCCAATGATGTGACATCAAATAACATAAACAATGTCTCAAATGACGAATAAACAATGACTCAAACGAGGTTAAACAAGACGGTACACTTGAATCCTTCGACTTAGCAATTACCAAAGATCCCTGTAATGATTGAAATTTTAATGGTAGTTTATAGTACATTGGAAATAAAAGAGAGAAAAAAACCATGAAGAGACTTGTTGAAACGTGAAGGTCATTGTTATTTGGAAGAATCCTATTTTAACAAGAGGCAATAATAATGTTATAGCAGTACCAACAAAATGAATACGGTCATGATCATCTTCAATACACATGGTCCAATGTAGTTTTCCTTCCATTTTAAACAAGCTCAAAATGCATCTTTTAACCCAACCTTTAATTTTAAGGTTAAAACCACATACGATTATTAAAATTATAGGTTAAACTTTGCATTTTTTAGATCACTATTTTTTTAGTACAATAAATATGGAGCGAAGAATTGAATCTTAAGGGTAGAGTTTACGTTTATACCACTAAGTCGAATTTACTTCAATAGACCACCACTATTTGACCAAATAAGAAAAAGTAAACCGACTTTTATAAGGTCAAATACCATTCTTACGAACAAAATATATACTTCAAAAAAGTTCGTCTTCTCAATCTTAACAACTCGTTTATGTTTGTTAATGTTGAAATTTATGTCATAAAACTCGTAGTTTGTAATTTTAAATCATACTATATTCAATAAAGTTGTTATTGAGGAATTATTGGTGAAATTGAATACTATGATCTTGAATCCAAGAAACTAAAGTTCCAAGACTATCTTGAGTAAACTTGAACTTTATGTAGCGACATAAACATGAATCAAGTTCGAATCTATAGTATATGAAAAATGTTGGACGCCTTATTCTGGGAGACACTATGGATGCGGCCTACTTTATACTATGTGATCCTATGTAAAAAGTTTATACATAAGACCGAAACCATGTAATAGTCTCTTTTACGTCATAACATTATTTACTGTATAAATCTACTATTTCAATTATTGATGGCCTAGTTAATTTAATCTTAATCTTGAGCTAACTACGAACTTCTGTTGACATGGAATTATCCTTAGATCTGTGTAGGAGAGAGCAACTCATCAGCGATGACCCAATAAGCTTCTCATTAAAACATAAGACCAGGTGGATAAATGGGGACATAGGGTGCAAAACGGAATTCACTTGTACCCATCATGGTTTAGTAGATTGGTTGTTCTCTTAAGGATTGAATCCATGTCTTGAACAAAGGGTCCCACCTTCTCATTGGCCTGAGTGGGATTTAGTTTTGTAGGTTGGACCTTAAACCAATTGTTCAATAGTATATCAGTGAGACTTAAGAAACAAGATGTAAGTTCAAGGGAAAAAAGGTAATTTTGACCCAACCGAGATTACGAACAACTTGTGAATAATTAATTTACTAATTATGGTTATATCAAATAAACACAAATATATCATAGTGAGGGGAGTGCAACTACGAACTTTAGTGGAATGACCCGTTAGTTAACGAATGTTGATTAGTTCGGTCTAAAAGAGTTTAACAGTTAATCTCGGATTGTTGGAGCCCATGATCTATAGGTCTACTATATTCCCCTGCTAGCTCATATGAAATTAACTTAAAACAATATGTTGGATTAGTTTGAATAATTCAAATTAGGTAAGAAGAGAAAAATCGACAGATATATATGATATAGTGGCAGGTTTTCAGTTTAGAAGTAAAGCTTTATATTTAAATATGATTTAAATATAAAAAATATGAATGCGAATTCATATTCGAAAACTCAGAAATGATGGATATTGTCAAAAGTTGTAAAAAGTCAAATGGTTGACTTTTGACTTTGAAAAGTCAAAACTTTGATTCAAATGTGATTTGATTTTCGAAAAAATGAATGCATATTTATGGTCGGGAGGTCAAAGTTAGTCAAGTCAAACAAATGGTAAAAAGTCAAAAAGTTGACTTTGACTAAAAGTGTGAAAAGACAATTTTTTCCTTTTGACTAAAGTTAGTGAAAAAGTTAACACTTTGTTTGATAATCTCACTAATTTATAGTGAGATATGTGATTGTATGAGATGTGGACACCAAGCCCATTAAAGGTTAGTGAGTTTTAGTGAATCAATTATATGCAAAGTTGCATGTTTGTAAAAAGAGAAAATTTCAAAGTTTTAAAAACTTTTAGCTTTCGACAATTTTCAATTTGCTAAAAGATATTCACTAATATTATTATCCCAAACCTTTGATATTCCTTCAATTTCCATACTAATCCCAAACCTTTGATATTTCTTCAATTTCCATACATACCTCTCTCTCGAAGTGAAACGAGGATCTTTCACTTATCAGATCCCACTACTCAATTCAACTCTAGTGGTAGTTCGATTCGAGATCATGAGAGATATTTTGCTGCACATGTCTACTGCTTTTCATCGATTAGATGATATAATTAAACTTACTTTCATCCAATAACTTCAACTTTTGACTCAATCGAGAAAAAAAAATAAATGATCTGAAATCACTTTAAAAATCAATTTTTCTTTTACAATGCCCATTAAAAGCTTAAGTTGTTTTCTTTTTTTCCTTCCCAGTCCCAACTCACATTAAACAAGTAAAATTGGCTCATCCACATAAATTACTATAAAGAAGTCAATAAATCTATCATATATTATATATCGCATCCTGTCCCCAAGCGGTATGTTGAGAGAAAAGTAACAGGGTATTTTGGGTTAAAAAGGAAAAAATTGCTGTGAAGATAACAAATTATCAAGAAACTATCCTGGTTGGGTTCACTACCAAAATCTTCCCTCAAACAAAATCCAAACAATAATTACCCATCAAAATTCACTCATCTAATTTCTTAAAGATATTGTTGATCAATGCCGTTCATACCGAGAATTTCATTTCCACTTTGCCATGAGACTCTGGTTTCTTGTTAACGAGTTCCTCTGAAGCAGACGAACTGCAGCAGCAGAGGGAGATGGGAACTTGCACAGCTGAAGTAGAAGATCATGAGGAAGACATTTTTATCTGAATTTGTCGGTGTACATGAACAAGAAACTCGATGTATGAAGGGCCAGTAGAACTTTTATCTTCTATCATATTCGAAAAGAATAGCATCCCTGGAGAGGTGAAGACCAAAAGAATAAAGTCACCTCAAACATCTAAATATACACAATGAATCCAAACTAAAACTAGCACCATATACTTTTTAAGTTTGAAAAACATTACGAAATAGCCATTCATAAAAAAATATGAAAAATACTTGGGTGTCTCCTAGGTTGCAATTATCTTGTGTTGTCCAACCATAATTAGCAACAAAAAAACTTTATTTTATTTTATTTTAAAAGAAAGGTTTCAGAGTTCTCCACTACATGGTTCACTAATTGGCATGGACTAAAACAAAATAGATGCAACTCAGAATGCACACGAGTATTGCTAAAAAGATATGCTCAGCTGGGGGCAGGGAATTGGGATAAAACAGTACCTGATTGGTCTCCTTTCTTGCACAACCTCAAGCTGCAAAAAGGAGGGGGTAAATGTTAATCAAAACTAGAAAAAAGTAGATGAAAAAGGAAATTTAAGCACCTTAATAAATTAATTTGCTTCACTAAATAGGGGGCAGTTTTCGGAGCCCATGGAAGTATTGACCAACTCTTCCATCATGCACCAAACCAAAATAGTAATGGTGAGAGTAACATATTTTGGGAGGAAAGGAGAGAGTTTCCCTCATGTTTTCATTTCAATCCAAGCGGCCTTTAACCTTTTTTGGCAGAATATTCCTCTTGGACATTTTTCATTTATGTGAATCAATTGAATTACCCTTGGATCTGGCATCCTTGTTGAGTATCATTCAATACATCACTGTTTTTGTGTACAAGGACAAAAGAAATTTTATGCAAGTTATTTTTCGAGCATGTCTTTAGACAGATTTTTCCTGTTGAATTAGTGAATACTGTTAGCAACCAAAGACACCTGAAGAGTTTCAACTCTTGCTAAGGGCCCGTTGTGATTTTTATGCAAGTTTTTGAAGCCTTAGATCCCGATTTGAAATATGGATTTGTGAATTTCATCCGGGATTCAGGTGCCTAAAGGGTCCAACTCCTTATTTGAATCCCAGATAAATTAACACATAGGGCTGCCTTCAGCGCTCAGAGCATATACCAATTCACATTTATTATCCCTACTGTGGAAGCTCAATAGAGGACTTTGGTCACCTATTCTTGCATTTTATAGTGTCTCAAACATACAGCCATTCATGTAGGTAGCAAAGAAACTTTTGACCTTGAGAGATTTACTAGAATATTTTTCTCTTGAGGTATTTGTACAAGGCAAAAGGAAGGTCAGGACCAGCTTGCTTCAACATTGGCAATTTGCTGGGGTGATTATGGAAAGAAAAATAGCTGGGTCTTTAGGGATAAAACTATTGGTGCAGGCAATTGTTAGAGGGTCATTAAAGATGACCTACACGGTTAAGGATTTCTCTGCATCTTCATTGTTGTTTTCTTGTCCAGAGCTTTATAACATTCCTCTCCTTTTGATTTTGAAAGATAGGACCTTCATTTGACCACCATTATCTATCATTATAGTAGGCTATACCCTATGTCCCCTCCTTTTGCATTCATTCATTTAGGCTAAATGTATATCTCCCCCAACAAACACAAAAAAATGGATCCAAAACTTTAAAGAAGTAATAAATAATGATGAATTTATGATAAAATGCATTATGAGTCTTACCGTAGGTAGGAACATCTTTGACGTCGTATCTCATTCATCAAGTCATTGAGTTTCTTTGATAGAGGATTGTCGTACTGCTGCAGCACAAACTGAGCAAGTGACAGATTTAAAAGACATTAGATTCCATCCAACATATGAATCCAATTAAGACATCTCATGTATACATAATTTATTAAGTTCGCAGCTTTTATATACCAAACCATGATAAGAAAAAAAATTAACAGCAGTTCTCTTTTCCCTCTATCATCATCTCCTTTCTAAAGTCAATGGCCAGATATTGTTTTCCTTCATCTATATATATACATATTGATAGGAAACAATAACTGCATTGATGCGATGAAAGGGCACCTATCCAATGGATTACAGAAAACCTCTCCAATTGGTCATAAGATTAGTTAAACTATAGTTACAAAAAGAGGAGATCAATTTAATTTTACACCAACTCAGATATAAGAAAGTTATAAAAGTGAGAAATGTTATATTTTTTTGTAAAACCAAGTAAATTTATGTTCTACATGATCTTTGCTGGCTACGTGATTTAAAATGAAAACTCCGTGAGCAGTACTAACAATAATACCCATGCCTAGGTGCACGCCCGAGTGTGCCTTTCAAAACACTGGGCTTACCTCCCCTTTTATAATCCCATTCAATCAATAAAATTGTTTCTCATCCCATAAATAAATAATATGCATATATAACATGCTTGGCAAGTCTGCATAGTAGAGTAGTACCTGAGCCGGAACTTCGTCAACTGAGGAAATACCAAATAACTGCTGCAGTATGTCTCTATCAACCAAGTTCCCAACATATACTAAACAATCTTCACCATTCTCAAGAAGATAAATTCCCTCTTCGCTCACGTGCTCACTGGAAAGAGGAATTGGAGTACCGGGAGTTGAATCACCATCCTGCCAACAAAGAGAAGTTAACACCAACTGAGAACAGTGCACCACTGAGAAAGAAAACAAACCAAATATATGAACAAAGTGAAAGTCATACCTCCGTATCAAGGTTATGTATAGCCAACATTCTAGGATAGACCAAGGGAACAGCCAGAGGAATTGGGAGGGAAGAAACATGGTTGACCCAAAAAGATCGATCATCAATTCTCCCTTCAGTTCTCAAACCTGTACTTTTTATTAACGCTGAAAGAAGGCAATAGAATAATATCATTGATCCCCATCCATGTACCAAAATTTATCAGCACAAATATGCTTATACTTTATTCTTATGCATATGAACACATAACTGAATTCTCTCCATTCAACAAATTCAACAAAATATCTTAGTTAAATCCCATATTCTCCAATTTCCCAAGATGATCCAAAGGTTATTAACTACCAAGTCTTTATCAAGATGCTCCTGTGTGTTCTCCAGATAATATTATTTATTGGTGTACGAATTCAGAATTAATGCACAAAAAACTATAGTTTGTAAAACCTAACAAGGAGAAACTGTATTTTAAAGCAAAGAAATTTCTGACATATGTGTAGAAAACCGTGGGTCAATTAGATACATTATTGTATGGATAAAATACACACCAATGGTATAAAGTGGCAGTAGCTTTAGAGCCTCTGGCAGGATGAGTTGTCCAGATGATGATACTGTTGCACAATACTTGCGGTATGAAAGCAAAACGTTGACACAAAGATTTGTAATACGTTCTCGAATTTGCAGGAGTGGAGATGAAGGAACTTCATTTGCAGCTACAAAAATCAGACAAAAAAGTAAAAACATAACGCTGATGAAGGAACTAGAGAATTCATATTGAAACAAATATTAAAGGTTGCATATAGCATTGAAAGGGCAAAGTATGAAATCGATTCCAGTGACATTAACAGTTTGTTCATGCAAAGATTATTTGTCATCTGACGACAATCAATCAACTATGAGGAAGTCCTAAATGTAGATGTGAGACCTTTTCTTTTTTTGAAAAGGAAGGAAACAGAACTTCTATTGAAAATAAATGTAAATGTGAGACCAATGATAATGGCAGCAAGTAGCAACAGTCTCTTATTCCCAAAAGAAAAGAAGAAGAAAAAGAAGAAAACTTTTTTTTAGAAGGAAACGAGAGAAAAAAAAGATAATTACAGCAACAAACTGCAAAAGAGATTTATTAAAACAAAATTGAAAAAAAAAAACCCAAGAAAGTGAAGATACCTTGCTTCAGAAAACATGCGAACTGAGTGTCCAAGTCAGCTGATCGGAAGAGATTATTCAGCATACTGGTGCAAGGTAGAGATAAAGTGGAGACACGAATTCTCCTCTGACCAAATACTGTAGTGTAGAGTAGCGCACACTACAATAGTAAAAGAATATAAATGAAATGTGTAATAAATCATTTAATCTTAACCAGAAGTTTCAATTTAATGACAGAATAATAGTGCAAAAATATCAATGCAATGTATATGTTTCCTAAAAAAGACAAAATAATAATAGTGCAAAAATATGGTTAAAACAAGACAGCCACTATCTCAACTACAATTGCTGTCTTAGGCATGAGTACAGAAGATATGTCTCTTCAAATTCTTTAATAGCATCATCATGAAATCCAATCCCTTGGGGCAGCACATGTTCTTCCACCAGAGAGAAGTGGAATGAGAAAGTACAGACCATAAATTTCTAAGATGACTTGCATTAAACACATGACAGAGTGGATTGGGATTTTTTAGAAAAAGTAATGAAAAAGAAGAACTTCGACGCAGGATATTGTGTTATATTGGCCAGCCTTTACAGCCTCCCTACTTTGAAGTTCTTGATCATCAGGACTTCCGGATCAGCCCTCTGCTTCAAACAGCTTTTTGCTCAATCAATCAAGGCTTATTCTTCTTTGTTTTCAGCCTGCTGCCTTTGATTTATGATTTTGCTTTGGACAGATTCTTTTTATCATTTTGTTTGGCTTTGTAATTGTGGCTTTTTGTTTGATCTTGTTTTGTCGCTTTTTGGATGTGTTGAGGACGCTAAGGGAGTGTCAACTTAGTTGAGATACCCGGACGCGCCTGCTAATCCTCCCTCCCTCCTATTGCTCTTTGTATAACCCTCATGTATATTGAGCTTTGTCTCTTTATTTATATTAATAATAGTGAGGCTCGTATCCTTTTAAAAAAAAGAAACAAGATAGACCAAGAAGACCCATTTTTTGTGATTGGTTCAATCCATTCTTTTCTTAAGACCTTTTGACGTCATGGGCAGTTGGAACACTATGTTCATAATTCTTTTACGTATCAACACCTATAACATTGAAGGACAGGTCTTTTGATGGGGGTTGGGGGGAGAAGGAAAAAAAAAGGAGAGACAAAAACACACCTGGAATGCACATTCCGAGCCATCCTGTAACTTGTCGTCATGTTTTAAAGTTACCATTATAGTCTTGTCACAATCAATCTGTAACAAAGAGGATCATGGACCATGTTAAGACAACCACCATAAACAACAAATCGGCACATAGTTTAATAGCAACAAAGAAATAATAGCATCACGCTGATACTCAACAACTATGGGAGAGTTAGCGAACATACAAAAACTAATACTGACAAAACCAGCTTAGTCTACCCCCCCTCTGAATATACTACTTTGATGTTTCTTATCAAAGAAAAACAACCAGTTTAATTGAAGTGAAAAGGTACAAGTCCTAAATAAATAAAAGAATCAAAAGTTGATCCTACCTTGTAAGAAACAAAGAAATGAAAATTTGCGAAATAGAAGTACATAATTGTAGCACATGCTAGACTTCTTTAAACCTTACTTAACACAGGATGACATGAAGGACAAGTTGGCTCTATCCAAAACAAGATTGGTAGAGATCGCTGACTATTCTAAAGACTTATTTCTTATTTTATACAAGTAACATTTAGAAACTAGCATACCCCAGGTAAGTCAACGTCAGTAGGGATGCGTTTGCAAAAATTTCCATGGTACTCTTGTACTTGAATTCCCTGAAAAAGGATAAAATTACTACTCATTCAAAAAAAAAAAAAAAAAAAAAAAAGCCAGGCAATCTTTCTTGTTGACAAAAATGAAAGTCAAACAAAAATAATACCTGGCTGCATCTAACACGCATCACAGCCTCAAAACCTTGAGGCCTTGAGATATTCCATCTAAGATCATTATAGAGCTTGGCTGGATCAGAAAGAACTGAGAAGGGGTAATAATAATATACCTGTCACACATTAGATAGATAACCAATTAGGTAGGGGAATGGTTAAAAAGAAAGTTCCGCCTTGCTTTAGGAGGTTTAAATGAACAGTTGACAAGAAAAGATTCAAAAATCAATAATCAAATGCATTATTTGATTCTGTTTAAAACTGAAGTTACAAGAACTCAACCAGAAATATGATACTAAATAGATTCATGACTCAAAGAGGTCGTGTAATAGAATGCAAAAGACATGAAGTATGAAGAATAAAGGGGGCTTGAGACAATTCTGATTTAACATTTTTTTACTTGTTAACTGAAAGTAAGAAAGAGACTAACAGCCAGATGTGTAAAGACCGACCACCAAACCATCCCAAGATAACATGAGAATTCCAATCAACAGAAAATGCAGGATTATATTTTAAGGAAAATACCTAAAATATATATCTTTAGAATTACCAAAAACGAACACTCATACCTGGCCCCCAGTGGTCCTTGCAATGACAGAAATAGAAGCAATATCAATGTAATTCTGGGTAGTGAGGAACACGTCAACACAGACCTAGAACAATAGTGGAAGACAAGAATGGATCGTAAAGCTCTGACCTTTGCCAGTAGATAAATCCTTCCATATATCAATGACAACGTGTAATAAAAGATCACACTAACCTGATACTCGGCCAATTCAATTGCCATTGTCTTGTAAGACATGTCAGCTGGTTGTAGTAATTTGTGAGCCTCCTGAAGAAATAAAAATGTTTTATCAAAATGAAGGATTTCAATTTTCAATTAATCATAAAATGTACTTTATACTTC
Organism: Cucumis hystrix; assembly: GCA_025688845.1. Classification (NCBI taxonomy): domain Eukaryota; kingdom Viridiplantae; phylum Streptophyta; class Magnoliopsida; order Cucurbitales; family Cucurbitaceae; genus Cucumis; species Cucumis hystrix. The sequence goes on from CM046887.1 coordinate 2,648,934, forward strand.
TACACTGAACAACGGTATACTAATGCGTGAAACAAAGAACGATGAAGTAAAACAAAACAAACTGACCAATATATGGTGAAAATTAACACAAGGGGTAGAATTAATCCTTGATAGCAACCTTTATGTTTCTTTTTCTATTTTGGAAAAGCAAACGAGACCTTTCATACACGCAACCTTTATGCAGTTGTAAATAACGCTGAACAACACAGTAATGATCAAACAAAAACTGATTCCACTGGCAACCACAACCAGAAAGCTTTAATTCATATTTAGAAAACCATAAATTTTATATGTTGCTGGTTATCTTATATGTCATTTCCTGGGTGAACAACCTTTACACTCTAAAGCAAACTGGTAGTAGTAACATTGTTCCAAGAAATAAAGTTTATCTATTTTTTTTAAGGGAAACCAGTCTCTTTTATTAAAAATAAATGAGACAAAAGCACACAGTACAAGAGGTACAATGAGCGAAAGAAAAATTAGGATCAATAAACGCACCCGGACATCTAAACTAGGTTGACACTCTCTTACCATTCTCACCATATCCAAACAAAACTAAGAAAAGACCTGTTGATTGAGGCTACCATACTATTTCAACCACACAGGTAACTGTGAAGGATCCAAACACCCAGACCAGATCCCAATAGAACATTTGTACAACCGGTGACTTTCCTTCAAACTGATAATTTTATGCTCCTAGTGTCAAAGTTCAGAAGAATACCTTGTCCCCAGAAGAAATATTTGTTCTCCCTTCAGCCTCCCTGGCAGAAAGAGCTCCAATACCAATTGATGGCAAGACTGTATTTCACAAAAAGTAACTAAATTAGGAAGAAAGCAAAACAACTAGGTGGTGCTAAACAAGAAAAGATGTAGTCATAACAAAAGCTCAGCTGCTTACTACTGATTAATTGGATTCAAACAACAGCATCATAAATAGGTTAACTTATGTACCACTTTCCCATCAGTATTATAGAAAAAGTTGTCTCTAATAAGACCGAGCTGTTTCTATTCTCCCCCAAAAAAATGCAGGAAGGAAAGTAGCATAAAGTCAATTGTTGATGGGATATTTGCATTACACCCATAAAAAAAACTAACTTGTGAAGATAAAGATTTAGGAGAACGATAGGACTTAGATACTAGTGAGCAAAGAAATGAGAAAGAACAGGCTATTTTCATATCGCCAATTTCTGTACAACATTCTGAAAAATACATTAAACTAGACGCACAAATCATGCCAAAATCCCAATACAAGAACTCCAGTCACACAGATGAAAATTTGAAATATTATGCAGCTCAGCTATATGAAATTGGTAATAGGCATGGATACGTAGTGCCAAGAAAAAATGACGCCCTTTTATCATATGTGACTAAATTTTGCACATCATTCGAGTGCCCATGCCTAACTTGCTCACGACACTCTTATCCAAGGTAACATCTCCAGTGCATCAATAGTAGTAATAATTTTTATGTTGTATTCATGCTAAAGAAAACAACAAAGAAAAAAAAAGAACAAATAAGAGGCAAGCAACAATATGTCCTCGATAAAAGAATATGTAATATGAACTTGCCTGACTGGAATACCAAAATCTTGCCTCCAGTATTTTTCATGGCCATGAAAGCTGCCTAAAAATAGGTCGAGAAAATTATTATCAGAATATAAAGTAGAGGTTTATTTTCAAGAGATGCTTTCTATTTATTGACCTAGAAAGCAAAATTCTGAGCTGCATGGAAAAAAAGTATTACGAGTGTTGGAATTCTTTCCTTTTTTCTAGATATTTTCCTTGTTAGAATCCTAGAATAATTATGGAAAGATTATGGGAATGTTTTCCTTATTTTCCTAAATTTTTTCCTTTTTTATTCCATTGTGTATTCTATTTATTCTCCCTTGTACCTATTGTTTTATTCATTAGAAAATAATAACAACAAACAATCGTGGTTTTTCTCCCGGTACTCGTGTTTTCATGTAAATTGGTGTGTGCTCTTTGTCTCTCCTTTCAATAACGAGTAAAAGCAAAATCTAACTTTTGCTACTGAATCAACTGTTGCAAGAGTCTAGCCTATACGATAAGTGAAACCCAGCCAATACTTTTTGAAAAACCTGAAGAATATTGAGCAACCAGCACCACACATCTACTCGTCCACTACACTGTCACGTAGCAGTAAAATAAACGCCATGTTCTCTTTCATTTTATGGAATTGGTTCCATCGATCTCAGCATATCCTTTGAACACAGTGACATATCAATGCAAGGTACATGGGATGGGATACTTTCTAGGCGATGTTTTTGAGATTCTTAAGCTAAGCACATTCTAAAGCCTTGTTTATCTTTGTTGAGTTCCAAAATCTTTCTTCATTTTATTTCTAACAAGTGGAGGGTCTACCAGTCAACCTTTTGTATAGGTGGTTTACGGGACTTTTAGGCTGGCTTTTTTTCTCTCTACTATAATTTTGCAACTAACCTTTCTTTATCCGGGGACATTTTTGTTCAGAGAATGAAAAAAAAAACAATTGCAGAGTAGTCAATGATCATAGAGCAATAGATAACATACTTTGATTGCAGCACCAAAGGCTGACTCGGTGGTTCTATTACTCTGAAACATTGTTGGAATACTATCGAGCAACAACTCCAAATGTTGGCGGCACTATTCCCACAAACAAGAAGTGACATTAATAAAAAAATATATGAAAGGTAAAAAAATAAATCTAATGATTGACATTATCAAAATCAAATATTTTGGGAAAATCTAACCTCTGAAAGCGGAACAATGACATCAGATTCCAGAGGAGTATAAACATCTTGTACATCAGGGACTATGAGCATCAAAGGCTGAAAGGAAGAAATAAAATGGACATCAATAAATAAATAAATAATCAGAGACTATTAGTAAGAGTTCCTAATAAGAGCCATATACTCTCAAAGAAGGAACTCCCCAAAGATTTTATCAAGGTCAAGAGCAGGGATTGTCAAATTTTGTACAATTAGTTATAGCTCTTCATAATGTTACTGGAACTACGATTACCTAATTTGACCTGGAAGTAGTAGTATAGTGTCAGTCAACTGTCAAATTAGTATTGACCAGATGAGGATTGCTGGGTTACAGAATTTAGTTTTAGCTGTGTATTTTAGGAGGGGGGGAAACCTGTATGGACCGAAGATCAGGTGAAAATTTGATCATTTTTGCCTTTCTGGGATTTTCTCTTTTACAAGCATCGGACCAGATGGAAGCTTAACCACTCCAAAATGGGCACATGCAGTATTGCTCATGGCTCATCTCACCTCAGAGGTTTCGCCTATCCAAGGCTAGGTTTCAAAGAACAATGTTGATTTAAATGTTCCAAAAATAATTTAATTACAAGGAGCCAGAAGGGCAACAAATGTCACTAAATTGACTATACTACTTTTCCATCTATCTTTTGATATGATTAGTTTCTTTTCCACTAATCTTCCGGATAACAGTTATTACATCCACCAACAAGATGCCTTCCTGGTACATCAAAAGAAATGCCTAAAATGGAGATAGATAACAATGATCAAAATGTGACCTGTTGTAATGCACGTTTCAGATTGTAAAAGTGAATTGTTGTGTCAAATGTAGCAATCCCAACAAATGTACGAGGACCTTCCTGGAACATCACAGTGTCATCAGTCATCTAGGATAGTAAAAATAAAGCTCATAAAAGCCGAAGCTGAATGAAACAGGGGAAAATCAAATTTTTGCCAAGATCATCAACGCAAATTGTATTTGTAAACACCAGTTTAAGCCAAATCCAACATCCACACACACTAATACAAAAAGGGAAAAGGACAGAAAACAATGATAAATAACACTCTAAAGGAGGGAAAAGCAAATTATTCAGAAAATATATACAATCAAAACAAATAGAAAAACCTTCAACCTCAAAGTTCATGCTTAATTTTCACATGGGACCCAATTTATCAAGGGGCGGTTGATAGCAGAAACATTTAGAGTAAAAGATTGTTGGATTGCATATAAAAGTTTACCAAATTTCTCACAGCATTTAGATTATTGTAATGAGTCCAATTAACAAAAATGGCAATCCATGATGGAAAAGACAATGTATTCACTTAAAGGAGACAAGACAAACCCCGAGAGAACAATATAACAATTAAGCATAGGTTGCATTGATAACTGCATCAGAAGATGAGACAGGCAAACTTTGCAACGGTCCAAAGTTCAATTGCATAAACCAAATGTTAAAACTCAAAAAAGAATAAAACAAAAATCTACTGCTCACAAACTGATACAACAGTTCCCAACACCTAGGAATTAAAAGTTTAAACGGTACAAAATTGATAGTAAAAAAGAGACGCAAAGTCAAATTCTTTTTTCTTTTCTTTTCTTTTTTCTGCTTTTTTTTTAGTGAGAAACAAATTTCATTAATAAATGAGCTTTTTAATTGAAACAACTTTCATTGAGAAAAAATGAAAGAATACAAGAGCATACAAAAATGTCAACCCAATAAAACACCCCAACTACAAGAAGGGGTCCAACTAAGTAAAATGTTACCAATTGAATAGTTACCAAAAGGTCTTCAAGATCGAAGCCCAAGGGAAAACTTGAAATCTAACCAAGACTAGACCTCACTAAGATCCCTTTCCCTACCATGAAACACCCTATTGTTCCTTTCCCCCCAAACATCCCAAATAACAGCACACACCCCAGCCAACCACAAAAATCCATGCCCCAGTTGATAAATGAGCTTAAAAGGCTCCCATCACCTCAAGGTGTGTAACAATAGTTCATACACCAATTGGACATATCAAAGATGATTATTATATTACAGCAGTTTCAGTTTATGGAAGACAAGGAAGCGGACTTGCAAGAAATTGCTTTTTCACAATATAACCAACACAATACTATTGTTTCAGATTAGTTCAAGTAATTATATGGTTTTTTTTTAACAAAAAGAGAACTTTTCATTGATGCAACAAAAAGAGAATAAAACTCAAACTAAAATGATACACAATAATTAATTTAAATAGATGGGCCTGCAAGCGTGGGTGTGGGTGTGGGTGTGGGTGTGGGGTGGGGTGGGGTGGGGTGGGGTGGGGTGGGGTGGGGTGGGGTAAAGGGTAACGTGATACCGATGATTTATGGTCATGCATCACACATATACTGCAGGAAAGAAAAAGTTCATAAATCCTTGTAAAAACAAGTACAAATACCACAGAATACCATGGACAGCTATTTGTTATACAGAAATTCAGGCATAAATAATGTACCCAATCGAATGTAAAACTTACTGGAAGATCAGAAATAACTTGACTAATTGCACTGCATGCTGCAGCAGTTGCACCAGTTTGTATAGCATTCATGGATACATCGATGAGGAAAAAATAAACAGCTGGCATTGGATCACGCACCTGAAGTAAAAGATGCAAAGGAAACAGTAGACATAAATATTTATATGCATGTATAGACACAAGTGCTTGGAGTTAAGAGACCAAAAGAGCAGGAAAAAAATATCCTGCTTACCTCTCGAGCTCAGTTACCTGTATCTTTTTCTTTCTCAATAAAATAGAAACTCATAGATCAATAGAATAAGCTAGAGAAGAGTGAAAGTCCAACCCCGGAAGGCAAGAGTTGTTAGGACACCTTCCAAAAAGCCAAAGATATCAAACCATTCAGAGAATAATTACAAAAATCTTTGTGAACACAAAGAGGGGCCAGAGAGGGCATAGTTTGACTTTGGTCCATAAAGGAGAAGGTGTAAATGGAAGGGGAAAAAACCCCTCAATCTACCTTACAATAGGTGTGATTTTTCTCAAACCATGCGCACAACACAAAAAGGATAGGAAAAAGCTGGTCTCCGGGAAGAGCAGCTTTTTCACAAAAGGTGGAAAACTCAATCTCATCAGATCAGTGTTGAATGGCATCCAAAACTACTTTCTCCCATTCAGAGTACCTAGTTCAGTTTTTAAGAGTAACGAGAAGCTCATGAGTGGCTTTTTGTGGCAAGGTTGATGAAGGAGGGACCCACCTTGTGAGCTGAGAGGTAACTGGAAAACCTGTGAAATTAGGAGGTCTAAAACCAGGGAGTTACAAGATTCGTTACAAACCTTTATTGGAAAAATAGCTCTGACATTTTCCCCATGAGCCTAATAACCTCTAGCGGAGGATCATTGCAAGTAAGTACGAATCTTATGGAGTACCTACTTCAGTTTGTAAGAGTATTGAGAAGCTCATGAGGGGCTTTCTATGGCAAGGGGTTGATGGAGGGGGGACCCACCTTGTGAGCTGAGGTGTAATTGGAAAACCTGTGAACTTAGGAGGTCTAAAACTAGGGAATTAAAAGATTCGTTACAAACCCTTGTGGCCAAATAGCTCTGACATTTTCCCTGAGCCTAATACCTTCTAGTGGAGGATCATTGCGAGTAAGTATGAATCTTACTGCTTTGAGTGGTTATCCAGTGGGATTAAGGCACAAACATAGGAATTTGTGGAAGGATATCACCCTCGAGCTCCCCTCTTTTTTCCCATTTAGTCCATTTTTTTGTGGGGGAGGGAAAGGGAACTTTTTTTTGGGAGAAGCATTCCACTCTGGCAAGCACAAATCATGTCACTCATATTACAAATTGGTCTACATCTAAGCCAGTTGATAATCTTTGGAGTACATAAAGTATACTACTTGATGGTGTACAAATCACAACAAATTCTTTTCTAATTATAGCCTCCTAAAGATTTTGAATGATCGGAAAGCTTAAATGGCTTAGTTTCTGTTGGCAAGGGTTTCCTTATCCACTGGCCTTTAGACTAGTTCTCTCATCTTTTATTTATTAGCCGTTTGTTTCTTAGCAATAAAAAGAACAGAGTAAATTGGTCTACGTGATTAAAAAGGCAATAACTAAACAGCCAGGACAAGAAACAAACTCCACGCTAACAGAGTATCATAAACCAACTACCATACCATGTATTCCTTAGAAGCAACAAATTCTACTGTTCCCCTACACAGTTCGGGCCTTTCATCAGCATCTCTTCTTCTACCATCAGGACCAAGATTACAGTGGTATTCACGAGGAGTCTCATCAGTAAAACCTGAAAAAGGAATGACATAGAGCATTTAAGTCACCACCTACAGAAGAAATGACAAACAGAATTCCACATATGCAAGACATCATTTGACATCCGACAAAAATCAGTATCGTGTATTTTATAAGAACTAAATAAGGTGACCGGAAGAAAAGAAGCCAGAAAATTACCAAGGGTGACATCACAAATCCAGAAAATAAACAAAGATGGTAATTAAACCTAGTTTCAGATATTATGAATCATAGTCCTATGTCAATCAAGCAATAAATGTCCAAGAATTAAGTAAATGAAAATATCCCACTAGCAAAAGTAGAAACATTTTTACTGACCACACAAATTACAGATGAATCGCCTTCCCTGATCGATGAACTTCATAAAAGGATTTATATAGCCTTTGCAGCGAGAACATCGGACGGGCCCACTTTCCCCAAAATCCACAACCTATAATATAAAATCCACTGAATAAAAACCCAAAAGATAGCAACAATATTCTCCAAGAAAATATAATAAGTTATAGAGCCAGTAAGAGTGTATTGAAAAATTAAAAAATTGTTGCATAACAAATAAATTCATCAGAAGTTTGTCATTTTGCTGGATTATAAGAGTTCATGGCTTTGATAGTTGCTATAATGTTTAATTTGAGCTCCCAATTTCAAATCTTCGACTGAGCTTAATGTAACACTTGATGTCTGTAGCGTTAGGGGCCTTAGGAAGGGTGGGTATGCCCCAAGTTTAGGAGAGTCAACTCTCCAGTATTTAAAAATAAAAAAAGATCAGAAAAAGAAAAACACAACTAAATTTACACTATGGTGATGTTTTTTACAAGAAACGACACTCATTGATATAATGAAAAAGGAAAATGTTTAAAGGATATACTCTAACTGTTATTATTACATTTTGGATTTATAAAGTCAAACTCAAACGGATGCATTACATACTTGGATGGGCTCCTCAGAAGGATGGAGGAGAGCAAATGGTTGGACTAGCAAAGCTAATTGCATGGCTGATGTACTCAAAAGGTCAGCAGTGCATGGGATCTGAAAGATTGTGAAAAGTCAATTAACGTATGATATCAAGATACAGAGATTTCGCAAGGCAGCCATGAACTAGAATAAAGAAAGATAAAAATGAGAAAATGATGAAATGAGTACAAGTCATTCACCTGACCAATGGTGCACCTCATAAAACGTGGACTGCAATTCCCAGTGTCTCTCACAATAAACTCACTTGATGCAGGCTTCACAAAGTGTAAATAATGAAAATTGTAAAAATTAAAGCTTGAAAGAACCAAACACCAGCCGAAGTAAATGAATTTGAAATTCATGTTCATGCAACGACACTGACAGTAAAAAAAATCACTTGGACAAGATATCAAAGAATGGAAAATTGAAAGGAGAACATGATTAACACCATCTATGTCCAGATAGTACCGGGGGCAGATTGGCCTGGTTGTTTTGACGAGTGTCAAATAGGATGACTGATGAATTTGGGACCGGCCTTGGTATTTGATTTGGATCAATTTTTGATTGTGTGGCTGCAGGAGATCCGGTTTGACCAATAGCAGGTGAGATGGTAGTCATCGATTGATTAGGTGGAGGTGGTGGCATCCCAAACATTCTAGGTGGCTGCAATTGACCCGAAATAGGCGGAGGAGCTGGCGCCTTGTGTTCAAATAAGACAAACAATCAAGTTTTTTTTCCATATGAGGAACCCCGCTGTCGTGAAGAAAAATGAAATAACAAAAATATGGGCAAGACAGAAAGGAAGTAATACAGAATAGAAACATGCGGCTGTAAAAAAAAACTGAAAGAAGTACGACAATGGACAACTTCTACCTCCTTCTTGCCCAGTGTTTTCTGTTTTTAAATAAATCAGTCGACAGATTATTGACTTTCAGCAGTTCAGGATAAATTCAATAACTCTCCTCACGTCTAAAGATAAGAGTTATATAGAAGAGTAGGGGGTACCATATGAATATAACTTGTAAATTCTCTCTAATTCAATCCCCAAAAAAAACATGAACATTGGTTTGTGACTTCAACTAACTACTACACATTACACAAACTCAACAACCTCTTTTTCCTTTCTTTTTCTTGTTCTGGAACAAAAAATAGAGAACGATAAGCCTTAAATTATTGGGGATAAACTCCGTTTCACTGTGAACAAACTCAACAAGCTCTGTTTCATGATTTTCATTGGTGTAAATGTAAACATCATTTTAATGTCTAGTCAACAGATTTGTTATAATGTACTTTTGGTGATTGGGAGTTTTGAGGCTCCCTATAATCCATTCATCAATGAAATTTATTTCTCTTCTAAAAAATACAGCAAGGAAAAACAAGGCTCTCGAAAATTTGAACTCTTTTCAGAAAAAGAAACTGCATAAGATAACGCAGTTATTTTACTTTTCAATAAATGAGTCCTTAAAAGTCAGATATCTATTTGAGAAGTAAATTTACAATCATCGTGCTACTTAAATCTACCCATTAAACTCAAATGAGTTTTAATTAGTATAATTTACTCAAACAATTGGATAATCTACCTATCAATTTCTAGAAAATGTAACCTGAACTTCCTAGAGAGACAGCAACAATACTTCAACTTACAAAATGCACATTACACAAATAAAGTTGGTCATCACAGGATGCCTTTATCAGAATAATACAAAATGATTAATGCACGATAGTAACAAGTTAAGAATTCATGGTACCTGACCAGGTTGCATCGGCCATGATGGTGGTCCAAATGGGGAACCTGATGGTGGGGATACTCCTTGAGATGTTGGCTGAAATGGTGATGCCGGTTGTCCGGTAGGACCTGGTGGAGCAGAAAATTCAGAGCCGCCTGGAACAGAATGCATAAATGGAGCCCGGACAGATGCTGTCACTGGTGGTGGACCTACAAATGGTGGAGGGCCTTGTGGTGCATTGACTGCTGGAGGAAAACGTGGCCCACCGGGGAAGTTGCCCTGTACAAATGCTGGAGGGCCATTACTTAACGTACCACTCTGAGCACTTGGGGGAGGTATGCTTGGGCTACTAACAGAAGGGGGGAAGGCTGCATTTGGACGTGTACCAAGTGGAGGAGCACCAAGTGGAGGCGTAACTGAACTACTGGAAAAACCAGAGGAAGGAACAGTGCTAGAAGGTGGCCTAAAAGCAGGTTGGCCTGGACCCCCAACGCCTGGTGGAGGTGGCCTAGATACTAATGGAGACGGCTGTCCAACAGGCGGTCCACTGGGTCTCATTGGAGCCATGTTTGGAGGTAATGCAGATGGTGGAGGCCCTGACGATGGAACATTAGGTCGAGTAATTGAAGCTGGGGGTGGACCTGGCCGTGAAATTTGAGGTGGCGCACCAGGCATCCCAGCTGGTTGGGGTGCTGAGGAAGGAAAAGGAGGCGATTGACCAAATGGAGGTCTGGGGAATGAATTGGGCATTGAAGCAGGTCGATTGAGATTCATATTATTAAAATTATCAGCTAAAGAACCAGGATTTGTCTGAGAATTGGGGTAGTAATTAGGCGGTGGTGGAGGAGCTTGATTGCTGTTGCTTTCATTGGGCCGAGGTGCCCCTGGAGGCACAAGAGCTGCCATTGATCAACCAGATTCTCAGAAACCAAACTTTCCTACGCCAATTCAATAAAATTTCTCTATACAAATACGCTCAACAGATTCAACAACCCAGATCAGCTCTGCAAGAACACACCCAATCAAAAATAAGATAAAAGAATTCTCAAATCCTCGAATTCCCACAGAAATCTAACACAAACAAGATTCAATTCCCATACTCATTACACCCATTTCGCCTCCGTAAAAACCCAGAAGCCAATGACGAAATCGATGCGTATTCTCTCAATCGACCATCAAACAGATTAGCAATAACATTGAATCCGAAATTTCAGATTTCCAACACGAAATTCAATGGAATTAAACAAACTTAACATTTACAAGATGAAATGAGGGAGAAGAATCAAAGATCCACGACATAAAACGAGAATCGTAGCAGATGAAAACAAACCTGGTGGGTTGTTGATGCAGCGGCTAGTGGTAAGAACAAAAGACCCGGCGGCACCGGTAGACGAGGCCCGAAGTGAAAAGAGAAACGAAAACGTATGATGAGGCACATGCAACTATGAAAAGCCCGTGTGTATTGTATTGACAGCGTGTTTTCCTAACTATTTAATCAAATTACTTATATTACTATTGCATTAAATTGCCATTTACCATTTCAAGTCTTTGTGTGCTTTTGTTTGAGTTTGATTAAATTGCAAGTTTAGTCCTTTTATTATTTTCTTTTTTATTTCCAACTTTTAATATTTTTATTTCTAACTTATAAGAATATCTAGCGTGTGGCTATTTTTAAAATGTTGTCTAATTGATTTTTCTTTTATATACAAATTTAAAGTTCTAACCGTTACTCATATATTAGTTATAAATTTGAAATTTATGTTTATTGAAAATGTAAACCTTCAATTTTTTATCTATTAGATTTATGAATTTTAAAAAATATTAAATAATTTTGTAAATATGAAAAATTAAAGTCGTAAAATGAATAGAAACGAACACAGTTATAATCCATAATAGGGTGTACATTGCTTTTGGTGTCGTTTTTCTACAACAAAATTCAACTATAAAAATGTTGAAATTTTTTACTATCACCAAGTTGGTTTTGTGGTTTTTTTTTATCAAACCTAAGATGAATGAAATTTTAAAAAATTAGGTGTTGAAGGGTTAGTATTAGGTTAACATAATTTGCAACCTTTGAAATTTAAATAAAAGCTTTATCAAGCCACAATATACTTTGGTTTAGGTTTGGGTTGGTGGTAGTGTATGTGTACGTGTATGCTTTTAATTTTTAAACCTTGTTATTATGACCAACTTAGTGCAAAAAAATAACTCTAAAGAGCCGTTTGGAGAAAGGGTTGGTGTTATGATAAAACTAGTGTTATGATAGTATATGTTTGGATGACGGATTATGATAGGTAGTGTTATGATAATATGTGTTTGAGATAAGAGTTATGTAAATAGTGTTATGATCATATGTGTTTGGGGAAAGATTATATACTTAGTACTATGGTTTTTAAAAATAAATATATATAATGTAAATCCAATATACAGTTTTCATAAATTTATTTTATTAAATAATCTTACTTTTTTTTAAATCATTTGTCTTAATTTTCTTAACTACGACGTTGTAAATTTGGCTGCTCAGTTAATTCGAGAGGAATGTATCTTTTTTATTTATATACATTTATTCATTAAGTTAGTCCATAAATTTCAAAATGTTATTATTATCGAAATTGAAATTTGTATTTTGTTTTAATTTAATCTCTAATTCCCATTTTTAATCTATTCTTGTTAAATTCTCTATTAAATTTAATTTTGTCACATATGAAATTAGGAACATTTAGAACATAATAACATATTCATGGATATTTATTATACATAATAACATGTCATTGAATAATAATGTGAGAGTACTAACTTTTATTTAAATAATTAAACAATAAAACCAATTATCTATAAATTATTACAGAGCACAATAAAAAACCAACACTGTCAATATCAATTATTACACTCTAAAAGTTCATCTTTTACTGTCTTTCAAATAGACATCTACATTCGAAACACGTGAAAAGTCATAACCACTCAACAAAAAGCCAATATGAAAATTCATTTAAAAAAAAAAATATATTGAGTTAAGATGTAAATAAAAGATTCTCTCTACACAGTCATTTTTAATACATCAAAGATAGAGATTTCATACACGATAGTTATTTTTTTATTTAAATTATAGTTTTTTAAAATCTATTTTGGTCCTCAGACTTTGTAACTTCTATTTTAGCCTATATAAACGTTTAAAAAACATTTTAAATAAACATATTTTGGTCTTCTAATTAGATTTTTGGAGAACTCAAAAACTCACTTTGCATTCAAGTCTTATTTTATCACCTTCTCAACTCATGCTAGAATCAATTTCATCCAAACAAAATTTGTAGTGCTTCAAGTTTGAGTATTTTATGAGGTGTTTTTTCTCTCCTCTCAATTTTTTTCTTCCTTTCTTTTTTCTTTCTTTTTCTTCCTTGGTGGGGGATTTGTGGTTCATATCGTGGGAATATTTATTTGCAATTCTATTTTACCTTGCCATGGATGTTAATATACTTATATGTCGGTTTTATTTTATATTTTTCTTTTCATTCTACTCAAATGTTTTTGATGATTTGTTTCAAGATTTTCAATTTTGTATAGTTTATTATACATGAGTTTATATATATATATATATATATTTATTTATTTTATTTTAAATTGGTCATAGATGTTAAACACCAAATATGTCAGTTCTATTTTTCTATTCTACTCAATTTCTTTTATTTGTTCAAGATTCAATTTTTAAAACAAAAATAGTAAAGTGTAGGGAGCTTGGAAGAGATGTGAGAGATTTTCAGTTGGAGAAAAAAAAATAAGAAAATTAGTTTTAAAGTTTATTTGATAAATATATTGTGTTGATCACATAAAAGATTTTTATAAAATAAATTTGTACGCCCTAAAAATTAAGGTAATATTGAATTTAATTATCTTAATTTATTTAATTATGGGAACTATTTTGAGTGTTAATTTGAAATATTTGATTTAGAATTGATGGTTTTATGAAACTAGAATTAATTTAAATATTTTTTGGTTGAATACTGAATTAATTAGTAGAATTGGATTTTTGGTGTTGTTGAGATTGAATTTTTTATATCGTATTACATTATATTTTCTTGGTATCTCTTTTTTCTGACCTCTTTTTGCTTCTCAATTATATATATAAATAAAGATAACTATTAATATTTTTAATTAGAAACTTTGCATTGTTCAATTTACCAACTATCTAAAGGTATTTTATCTTCCGTACAAACTATAGCAACAATGTCTGGGTGGTGTAGTTGGTTATCACGCTAGTCTCACACACTAGAGGTCCCCGGTTCGAACCCGGGCTCAGACATATTTTTTTCTCTTTTTCCTTCAACAATCCCATTTGACACTTAAAATTTTTCTTATTTTGAACACTTTTTCCTTCTTCTAAATACCAATTACACACATGAATTTTGTTACAATATTACAAGGAAACTCGTTAAACACCTATTTTACTATGATTTAAAGGTCTTAACTTTAATAGATTATTATGTTTAGCAATAATGTCTGGGTGGTGTAGTTGGTTATCACGCTAGTCTCACACACTAGAGGTCCCCGGTTCGAACCCGGGCTTAGACACATTTTTTCTCTTTTTACTTCAAGAATGCCAATTACACACACGATTTTGTTACAATATTACAAGGAAACTCGTTAAAGAAAAAAAACACACCTATTTTACTATAAATGGTAGATATTTTGTTAAATTATTTATGAATTGTAAAAATAAAATAACAAATTTGGGGTTTTTTTGCCTGTTAATAGATATCTTCTTAAAATTTAGAGACTAAATGAAATATAAGGTAAATTTTTTTGAATCTTTGGAATTTGAGAAATTTTTCTCAAGAAATATATTTTTCAAAGTTTAATTTATTAAGTATGATTTCAAGCTTCACAAGCAATGTTATGAGTGACTTGCATTTAAATGTTATTCATTAAGTTAGGTATGTGAAGGCTCTATAAAGGAACTTAGGATGTAGTCATTTTAAATGTTTTTCATTAAGTTATGTATGTTAAGGCTCTATAGAGGGGCCTAGGACGATTAATCATTGAAGGCATAAGCGTCCATGGGGAAGACTCAATTTATACTAACCTATATTAAACTATAGATGTATAGTTATAAATTGGTATGTGATAGCTTAATGTGTTTTTGAAATGATTGAGAATTTCTAAAATGTTTCAAAAACTTTACTATGTTAAGTTTACCATGTTTCATATACGTCCAAAGCTGACCATTGAGCATAATTATTTGAAAATTATGTTTTGGAAAATCATTACTCATGAAGCAATTTTAGCTCATTTTTTCAAAATGTTTTTTTCACTTTCTAGATAATGATCATGCTTCCTTGAGCTGAGCTTATTGTCGCCACGACAACCAGTCTGGTAAGAAATTTGTAATCTGATTATGTTTGGAGGTAGTATATTAGAACATGGTCAGAGTTGTGGGTACAAAGAACTGATTTGTATCGAAAGTATAGTATTGTTAGAGTCTTTGTAAGTATTTTCTAAATGTTTGTAAATAAAATGAGTTGCACTTTAATTTTTTTCTCTAAAAAAATTTAGTTATATTTTTCCGCTAAGTTTTAAGTAAAGAAATAGGGGTTAAGATCAGCAAGTATCGTTGAGAAAAAGACGGTATCAATTGATTTCACAACATCTCTCGGGTTAATAGCAGGTGGCTCGGGAGGGGTGCGATAGTTTTGTTACAAAACAAGGATTGGATGGGTTTTTTTTTTAAAGAAGAATAATAAAACAAAATGTACACTTCTTACAAAAACTCACTAAAGAATAAAAATTCACTATAAGCAATTTTGCTATTAATTACAAATATTTTGTAAAATCAAATATTTTTGTCAATTTTACAAAGTTTGACCATTCTCCTTAAATCAAACTTCACAAAAAGATACAATAACGTCAAATAAGACCATGGCTACTAGATTTGATATTGAGAATTGACAAATATTAAACACATTTTAAAGATATAAAACCAAATAGATATAAACTTTAAAATTTTATAAACCTATTCAATACTTCTTATTCAATAACGAAATAGACAAAAACAAAAAATGTAATGACTTCAATTGTAATTTAACTTGAAATTTTCTTTTTCCTAAAAAATGTTAACGGATAAACATTAGGTAATCATATGTTTTAAATATGTATATATATTTTAAAGTTCAAGCTTAATATTTATATTAAATTTGACTCTAATATCTGCTTCCAAATAAGAGCACACCTAGTGAGTGAAATTGAACTTCATTAAATATATACTTCAAGAAAATGTAGGTTTGATTCTCTCCACCTTATATTGTAACTAACAAGAAAAAGTAGAAAAGTCATGAGAATATGCTAAGTAATTTTTTTTCCCACTTGTA
>CM046887.1:2689398-2708657 GCA_025688845.1 Cucumis hystrix
AATAGTGAAATTGTTCTTATAGTTATTTATTTATATACATTTATTCATTAAGTTAGTCCATAAATTTCAAAATGTTATTATTATCGAAATTGAAATTTGTATTTTGTTTTAATTTAATCTCTAATTCCCATTTTTAATCTATTCTTGTTAAATTCTCTATTAAATTTAATTTTGTCACATATGAAAAATAGTGAAATTGTTCTTATAGTTATTTATTTATATACATTTATTCATTAAGTTAGTCCATAAATTTCAAAATGTTATTATTATCGAAATTGAAATTTGTATTTTGTTTTAATTTAATCTCTAATTCCCATTTTTAATCTATTCTTGTTAAATTCTCTATTAAATTTAATTTTGTCACATATGAAAAATAGTGAAATTGTTCTTATAGTTATTTTAAAGTGACTTTAAGTAAAAATAATTGAAAGTTATCTTATAAGCAAATACCAAATTGAAACAAAAACTCAAATAGTTTTAAAATTAAAATTGTAACACTTTAATCAATTGAAACCAAACTCCAAAATTAAAACTAATCGTATAACATTTTAATATATAAGAACTAAATTGAAACTAAAACTAAATCTAATGCATAGCCCATAAATTTTGTCCTTAATTCTACTAATATGGTGGATTATACTTGTGTAAAATTATCGAATTTGTTTCTTATTAATGGTGTATGACCTGTTTCTTATTTATGGTGTATGACCTATTTTTCTAAGGATACAATCGAACCTGATAAGATACATGAGAAACAAACATAATTTCATTAGGAGCTAGCCCAATTAACAAATATAATTTCATTTCAACACACAGAATTCAAGTAAATATAGGTCATTATGCAACACACATAATTCAAGTAAATATAGATCATTATGCTTTCTTTCCAAAATCTTATCACACAAGATACAAGAATATAAGTTCATTAAAAAATGTACAAGGAGAGAAATGTAGGCATGACATCAATGATTGACTGTGGCCACAATGAGAGCTCCCAATAAGCGTAGACTAAAAGTCCAAAATCCACATGCCCCTAAATTCCTAATAACAGTATGAAATCCATCTTGCAAATCCTCATACCCCTAAATTCCTAATAACAACATGAAATCCATCTTACAATTTACTCTCATCCAATGTTGTGCTCCATTGTTATGGCAGACTCCGATAATTTCTTGAACTCTAATAATTTCTCCCTTGTTTGCTAAATGAACATAAAACGTTCAAACACTCCGCTAATCAGCTAAAATGTAAACACGCCACTCCAATCTGACGTTCACCATTTTTCCTACAATCTCAACCAAGAACAACATATTTCATGCCCCCAAGGAACCCTTTTGTTCGCTTCTCTCAACGTGTGGACAAGAAAACTAACGAGAAGAACCAAGCAATTGAAATAGAAAAGTAGGAAATGAAATATTGCAAGCATATAAAGCACAAATCAATAACAACATACCGAACTAGCAGCTGGCGATCAGGTTGAATTTGTGTGTCAGGTAACTCATTCGATCGAAGGTCATTCTTCAACACCTTCCCTTTTCGATCACGTTTTGGCCTCGTATTATACATCTTGAGTTGTCGCACTGTGGCAACACTACGCCCATTCTTTGTTTTTCTCATTGCTTCGGTTAACATACAGAGAATGTTTTGGTTTTCTAGACACATTTGCCTTATTTTCCTTCTTCTTCGCCATCTTCAATTTAATTAATGTTAGGTCATTTATATGAAACAAAACACAAAAACAAAAAATTCAACAATAATAAAGATGAATTTGGATGGGTGGACAAGTAACTTTAGCTTTAAGCATCAAAATACTAACCTCTTTTCGAAAAGTAAATATCTGTTTTTTTTTCTTTTATTCATTGTTTTTTTCCATTTGGATAGAATACTTACTCAAAATACATACATTTTGAGTTTATTATATATATAGACAACATGTTTATGGAAAAAATTGAATTATTGATCTTAAGATTGATAGTATAAAGTAAACTAATATTGATTTGAAGAAACCCTCTTCAAAGTCAAAGATAAGTTCAAGTACCTCCACATCGGATGCGTTCAAGTCGCCTTGAAACCCCTCTTCAGAGAAGGTCTAGACGTGCCAGTCTACCTTGCTCTAAGAGACAAGAGGCATCTCCGGTTCACTCCCTCTCTCCTAGGGATTGTTCAGTCAAATTTGGAGCAAGGACCAGTCTACTTCAACTGCAAACCTGGTCTTACCATCTCTCTTCAAGATCGGAACATCATGGATGCCCTAAGCCTTGATGTTCACTCGCAAGGACTTGAACTAAAGGATGGTTCACTTCCTTTCGCCGTCTCATACCGCATCTACTTCAAGCTGATGCATACCAACCTTTCTCCTAAAGCCTTAGGTATCTCCCCCAAAGGCTACACCATGCTTATGGAAGTTAACCTGGAAAAGTCTTCCATAACCATCCCAAAGACCCTCCAGTGGGTAGATCTGACCAAGGATCCCATCTGGAAGCTACAAGGAGAAACAGCCCCGATCAGCAGATCCAGCACCGAGGCGTCAATCACCGAGTTTCCCGATGGAAACGTCGAAGTTCAATTCAGCACTGAACCTTCTTACTCAAGGATCAGTGAAATCATGAGCAGCCGACCCAGCACTTCGTCCGTTGCAAGGTCAGAAGCCTCTCTCCCTGATCGTCTGAAAAGATCAGAGTCAATCAGAGCATCGGTAGATTTCTCCCAAACAATCCCCAATGTTCGTTACGAAGGATCACTTTCTCCTACCCAGTCTGACATGGAAAGGAGAACCGAGCCGGTCTACAATCAGATCAACGTCATCGAAGCACATCCAGACGACGTTGCTCGCTTTCAAGAACACTACAGCAAGTACATAGACATGTGGCTTGCCGCTCCAGAGAAAGGTAGGAAACCCATTCTTACTATGTCAACCTTCATCGAAAAGATGAAGCATAACGAGCGAATCAGAAACGAAGCGCTCGTCAAGGACTTTGAAGCAAAGGGTTTCATCGCAGTCATCAAAGGGTCCGAAGTCTACGTTACAGGCAAGGGCAAAGAAGTAACTTCCAACTACCCTCCGGAAGAAGAAGCTTACTTCTCTCATCCTGTCGTTCCTGCCATCAAGATGGTCTCCTCTCCCTATAAGACCATCGATGAAGACAAGGTTCAAAAGGTTGGAGTTCGCGAAATCAAGAACATCCAACATCAACTCAACTACACCAACAAGGTGCTTTCTACAGTTTCCAAAGCAGTAGAAAGGATAGAGAATCCGGTTCCTCAGATCAGGATCAAGAACCCAGAGATTCCTCAAGCTGATCCTCATCGACCGATCTTCCAGCCCAACAGCTTCAACATCGGTAAGCTCAAAAACGACGAGTCAGACTTCTTGGCCGAAATCGACAAGCGTCTTGCAGCTCTCTCCATCAACAAAGAAGCAAAGACCTCGATAAGCAAAGTCGAGAATCAGAAAGGAATCAACGTAATCACCAAAGATTCCTCTCAGGCTTCTAGTTCAAAGGTACTTCCAGTAGCTCAATGGGTAGACATGAAGAATCACTACCCTCAACCGTCACCACCAGATCTGGGATGGGATGACCTTCATCATGAGAAACATACCTACGACGGTATGTCTCTAGTCACTTGGAATATCGACGGATATTCTGAAGCTCAAATGATGAACACCTTTCAAGAGATGTTGTTAGCAGCCTCAGCCTACAGCGCAAGGAAGACAACTCTTGAAACTGCCCAGATTCTGATCTCAAGTTTCACCGGAAACCTAAGGAGTTGGTGGCACAATCAACTGACAGAGCAGGAAAGATTCCGCATCCTAACTGCTACCTGAACAGTTGTCAAGACAGAGAACGTCTCTGCCCCTATCCAGGTCGAAGAACAGGATATGGTCAATTAGTTGGTCTATGCAATGACAAAGCAGTTCATTGGCAGCACCCAAATCCATTTCAATCTTGCAACAGAATCTCTCCTCGGACTACGGTGTTACAAGATGAGTCAATACAAGTGGTATAAAGATACTTTCTTAGCACGTCTTTATACTCTTACAACCTGCGGAGCCGACATCTGGAAGCAGAAGTTCGTCGAAGGACTGCCGCACTACATTTCTCAAAAGTTCTATCAAACAGTGGCAACTAATTCAGTTACCAAGCAAATCGACTGGTCTGAATTAACCTACGGTGACATCTCAGCCACGGTTCAATCGATATGCATTAATCTCTGCATAGAGAATAAGCATACCACCAAGGTGATTAAGGACTCTGACTACAGGAAAGAGCTCGGCACCTTCTGCAAGCAGTACGGTCTCGACAAAGGACCGAAGGAAGCAAAAAAGAAAAAGAAAAAGTCTTCTTCCAAGCGTCTCTTTAGCAGAAGCAAAGCTAAAGACCCTGAATTTCCTCGTAAGAAGAGGAAATACTACAACAGGTTCAGAAGCAAACATCATTATGCTTCTAAGTCCAACATCTGCTACAAGTGCAACCGAAGAGGTCATTTTGCCAACAGTTGTCCTCTGAAGGACAAGATCAATGCCCTGACCATGGACGAAGAAACCAAACAGTCTCTTCTCTACGCCATCAGGTCAGAAGACGAATCCTCTTCTCAAACCGAGTCTTCTTCAGATGAAGACGGTATCAATGCCCTTCTCGATGAAGGATCTTCGAGCGAAGATGCCTTCTATTCTCAAAGCGACTCAAGCGATGAAGACGGAGCGATTCCCTGCACAGGAAGGTGTGCTGGCAAATGTTTCGGTCATATCAACGTCATCACAAAAGATCAAGAGCGCCTTTTTGATCTTATTGATGAATTACCTGAAGCGTCTTCCAAGCAGACCTGCCTTTCCAAGCTAAGACAGAGTCTTGAGGAACAGAACCCTCAGAAGACAGTTCAAAGTCCAATCATCTATTCATTCCAAGATATCCTGAATAGAATCAAAGGCGAGACGAAGAAGCCCATCCAAATTGAAGACCTTAACCACGAAGTAAAGGTTATCAAATTGGAAGTTGCAGACAACCGGCAACGTCTCAACCTTCTCGAAGAAGCCTTCCAAGCATTCCGAGAAGCCTCAAATTCAAGGGAAGTTCTGGGAGCCTCCTCCTCATCCAATCCTGAAAGACAGATTTCAGGAAGTGCACTGATGATTGAAGAACCAGCTGAAGCAGGAGTCATCAACTACATCAGTAAGTCTCAATCTCAAAAGTGGATAACGAAGATAGTCTTCAAGGTAAAGGACTTTCTTCTCGAAGCCGTCGCTCTCGTTGACTCAGGAGCAGATCAAAATGTCATTCAAGAAGGCCTTGTTCCCTCAAGGTATTTTGAAAAGACAAAGGAGACCCTGAGTGGTGCCAACGAAGGACCGCTCAACATCCAGTTCAAGCTCTCCAAGGTACACATTTGCAAGGGAAATGTGTGTCTCATCAACACGTTCATTTTGGTAAAGAACCTTAATGAAGGGATCATTCTAGGAACGCCATTCCTAACTCAGATATACCCATTCAATGTCACCAGCAAGGGTATAGTCTCAAGGAAGTTCGCCCAGGACATTACTTTCGAGTTCATTAATCCAATAACTCCTAAGTACATCAACAACGTTGAAGAACAAGTTCAACAGTTCATCAACCTCATCGCCAGGAAGGAAAAACAGATCGAGTTCCTTCAAGACGAGGTCAAGTCCAGCAAGGTGGCTTCTCAGATCAACAAGCCATCTGTTTAAGTCAAAATCTGAAGCTTCCAACAGAAGCTTGAAAGGGATGTTTGCTCAAGCCTTCCAAATGCGTTTTGGAACAGGAAGATGGCACGCCCGGTGGGACACGAACCCACAATCGCCTGCTACAAGTTCAATGTTCCATTTGGTCAGTATGAATGGAATGTCATGCCCTTCGGACTGAAGAATGCACCGTCCGAATTTCAAAAGATCATGAACGAGATCTTCAACCAATATCAAGAGTTCACGATCGTCTACATTGACGATGTCTTGGTATTCTCCAGCTCAGTTGATCAACACTTCAAGCACCTGCAAGTGTTCCTCAACGTCATCAAGTCCAATGGTCTTGTGGTATCCCAACCAAAGATCAAATTGTTTCAAACAAGGATCAGATTTCTTGGCTACGACATCAACCAAGGAATCATCAAACCCATTCAACGGTCTCTGGAATTCGTGGACAAATTTCCAGATGTACTACAAGACAAAACGCAGCTACAGCGTTTTCTGGGGTGTGTCAATTACATCGGTGATTTCATCCGCAATCTCCGTTCAATCTGTCTGCCACTCTACGACAGACTAAAGAAGTCTCCAAAGCCGTGGACGGACGAGCATACCCGAGCTGTCCAATCAATCAAACAGCTGGCCAAAAGCATCCCATGCTTATCCTTGGTGGATGAACAAGCCAATCTCATCATTGACACTGATGCCTCCGATATCGGTTACGGCGACATTCTCAAGCAGGAACTTAACGGAAACACCTCTGTTGTCCGTTACCATTCCGGAGTCTGGAATAGTGCACAGAAGAACTATTCCACCGTCAAGAAGGAAGTACTAGCAATAGTACTTAACGTCCAAAAGTTCCAAGGCGACCTTATCAACAAGGAGTTCGTTATCAGGACTGATTCAAAGGCATCCAAGTTTATCTTTGAGAATGACGTCAAGAATCTTATCTCCAAGCAGATCTTTGCCAGGTGGTAAGCGATCTTGTCCTGTTTCGATTTCAAGATCGTGCCTATAAAAGGCAGCGAGAACTCATTAGCAGATTATCTCTCGAGAGAGCACCTCTTGAGAAACTCCCAATCTGCCCCTCATGCAACCTCCTCTCGGCCGGCAACGGCCTCCTTCGCGACCACCGCAGCAGCAGCAGAATAGTTCTCAAAACTATTCTCTTCAATCAGTAGCTTCCTCCTAAGGAACTACTCCTCCCTCTAAGGGAAATCAACCCTTAGGTCAATCATCTGCACCAGCTCCGATGAGTGCAGACAATTACGCCATGGACTTGCAGTTCGAGCAAGTATCTAGGCGTCGTCAAGGTTCCTCTCCAAGGACTTTGACCATTCAAACAGACCCTTATGGTCTTCCCCCTTTTCCTTCAACTACGTTGCTACGCCCTACTGGTGTTTCAACTCCAAACAAGCGTGCTGCTTCTCCAGCCGCTTCTTCCTCAAGATCTCCAATTCCAAGGAATCCGTCCTCGTTTTCTCAAGTAGTTAGACCCAGGGTTTTCCAGCCTAGACCTCCAATCCAAGGTTATTTCACCAAAACCACAATGGTGGATTTAACCATTGAAACAGAGTTCGATGGACTTTCTGTCCAAGAAGTCTGTAACCAAATATTTCCACATGGCTTCCATTTTCTGCCAGAGGATCTGTCCAAATCCCGGACCTTCTATGAGAACATTTTAGTCGATTCCAAATCCGTTGAAATTACTCATATTCCAGATAGAAATGATCCTTCCAAGATCATTTACTCCAAGCTGAGAATTTTCTGAGTCCTCACTCCTTCCTCCTGGAAACAGGGAATGTTTATCGGTAAGAAATTCTCCCGTCCCTTCAAACCAACATCTTACAATTACCGTGACTATACCAAGGCATGGTATTTTGTATTTTGGCTTCAACCGTTCAACCATTCTTGGTTTGTGACATTTTGTAAGCAAGCTTACAAGATGCACTTCCCTAACTGGTTTCAAAATTGGTGGATGTATTTTGGACTCTCCGAGGAAATCTTCCCCGTTGAAGTTCAACGTTCATACCATCTCTTCCAACAAAGTATCTATTCGTCTTCCATTTCCAAGACGTTTAGATTTGCTTTGTATTTCCAAATTCCGTGGATCTTTTGCTGGAATTTCCAGCTAGGACCCTCAGGTAACTTCAAGGCCCTAAGCAAATCCCTTAAGATCAAATGGTGGGAAAAGTTCAATTTTTCACATCTGGAAGTCAACAAGATGAAGGATTGGTTCAAGGCCAATGTTCATCTCCAAGACATGACGAGGCAAGAAGCCGAGAGTTTCCTCCTTGCCAAAAACGCGATTATGTCTTCCCTCGTCGGAGCCGGAGCCGGATCCCAAGATGATTTCAACTCCGTCGTCAATACAGTTGCTGAACATCTTCTGGACACAGAAGACGACCAAGATGAAGCAGCTTCTCAATCTTCGGTCAACGATGATATCGATACCTTCGATCCTTACGAAGGTTACGACATCAACGACCCAAATTTGGACACGCAGCTCTATTAGTCCAAATTTTTCATGTGTCTTATTTAATTTTATTCAAGTGTTTTTAGTTTTTAGTTTTAATTTTTGTAAAATTTATGTAAATTAATTTGTTTAAATTTCTTGCATTTATTTAGATAAGATCATTGTATTCCGATCTTATCGTTGCTTTAATAGTCTGCTAAATTCATGGATTTCACTGAAGAACATTTGAAAGAGAAGAATCCATGCCGGAGATGGCATACTTCTGATGAGGAATCACCAACCTCAGGCGGCGCGACTAGCGAGAATGGACTGACTCTGTGCAAGAGAAGATTCCTATATCTCACAAGGTAAAAGTTATGTTTTGCGGATGGGGTGCTCTGTGGCAGCAAGGCGGGGTAGCCGAAGTAAGACCACCTGTGGAGCCGTTTATTCCGTAGAATATGATGGATGCCTATACGATCGATATTGAGGAATCAACAGTCCAAGCCAATCAGAAGACAGCCGGGTGACGCCATTATCTTCTCCAAAAAGTTTTCAGAAGGAAGAATCCAAGACTAGCAGATATATCCAATCTATCTTTACCGCTTTCCTTTACTGTTTTTCGCTGTAATTATTTAATTTTCTGTTTTATGATAAGAATGAGTGGGGGTCCTGTCCCACAAATCTTATCTTTTACTTATTTTTCCAAAGACTTTCATAACACGCCAAGTGTCACAATCGTAACGTTTCAACCTTGAGACGGACGATTGTGCGGCACTTGTTCTAGCTCGACGAACAAGTCAGCCGATCAAAATCCTAAAGTTGTGGGTAACGTCGACGTATGTCGTAACCTTCCTTCGCGTTCTTGGGAAATTTTATTTATAAAACGCGGGAAAGAAAGAAATACATTGAAATAGACGTTACAATAAGCATTAAAGACTGTCAATTGCAAGGAAAAAGGGTTGCTTGCAAAGAGTACAACTAATGCTTGGGCGGGGATTCAACTGGTATGCCTCCCCTATAGTACATTTTGAACATTTTCAGCTCTGGTAGGCTTGCATATGAAAATGCCGAAACGTCACACCCAAGCTTTATACAAACGAAATGCAAATGCCTAAACTAAGTATGGTGCTTAAAGATAAGATAAGTGGGAGCTAATCGGAGCATATAACCAAAGGTAAACACACTTTGGAAAAATATGTCCGTGACACCAAGCAGAGGTCCTGTCCTGTCGGCCATTATGAAAATCTCATTTGTAATTTTCGTTGGTTACACTGTGTAGACAATAATGGAATTAATAATTGGACCCCACGGTGCAATTATTGATTTGCATTATAAATAGCAGTGCGATCGACCCTCAATGGTAAATCTGATCCTTGTTTGAAACAACTTGATCTTTGGTTGGGATACCACAAGACCATTAGACTTGATGACATTGAGGAACACTTGCAGATGCTTGAAATGTTGGTCGACAGAACTTGAGAATACCAAGACATCGTCAATGTAGACGATCGTGAACTCTTGATATTGGTTGAAGATCTCGTTCATAATCCTTTGGAATTCGGACGGTGCGTTCTTCAATCCAAAGGGCATGACATTCCATTCGTACTGACCAAATGGAACATTGAAGGCCGTCTTGTAACGGTCGGCTGGATGAATCTGGATTTGCCAAAATCCTGATTTCATGTCGAACTTTGAGAAGACGTTTGCTAAAGTGATCCGCTTCAGCAAGTCTTGGCGATTAGGAATGGAGCCGTGTATTTCGTAGAATATGATGGATGCCTATAATATTTGGTTACAGACTTCTTGGATAGAAGGTGTTTCTCATGATGAAGGTCATCCCATCCTAGATCTGGGGGTGACGGTCGAGGGAGTGATTCTTCATGTCTACCCATTGAGCTACCGGGAGTACCTTTGAACTAGAAGCCTGAGAGGAATCCTTGGTAATAACGTTAATTCCTTTCTGATCCTCAACCTTGCTTGTCGAGGTTTTTGCTTCCCTGTTGATTGTTTAAAAAATGAGATAGAATATTATAGATTTATGAATACGATGTATTTGAAAACAACATTCACCTTTGGTAAATCTTTAACTAAATATGCTATTTTCTTGCAAGAAAGATTGCACCAACATTTTCTACTGTAATTTATACCAGATTTTCAAATCCTTAAGATTTAAGTCAATTAGTTAACAATTTATTTGTAAAATTGATAATAGATATGTTTAATAACGATTTAAATTCAAATTTTAGATCATACTAGTAAAATAATGGCAAAGATAAATTCAACATTTTTACATTTTTTTTATATTTCAAATTATTTATAAAAAATTTATTAAATAATATCCCCTACAATCGTCAATTTGAATTCAAATCTTACATCATATCCCTAAAATAATAGCAAAGATAAATTCAACATTTTCGGATTCTTTATATTTCAAAATATTTATAAAAAATTTATTAAATAGTACATGATACATATTTTTAATAACAACTTGAATCTAAAATTTTTATCATCTCTAAAATCGTGCTAATTATGATTATCCACTTATTTTGGTTGATTTTTATTTTAAAAAATTATTTTCTTGTGTCAATTGTATAGTATAATTATTTTGAGACGTTTTTTTTTAACGTTAATATTTACGTTTATTTTCATTAGACGTTTTCTTTTTTTCACGTTTATTCACGTAATTCTGATAAATAAATTTAAGTCTATTTTCAGAATTGATTGCATCATATAGAACTGAATTGACAAGTACAGTGCTAAATCTCTAAGTTATCAAACTTCAAAGTATCATACTCCATAATGCATAACACTCCAAACATAATACAAATACAATGTAATTCTGATAAACAAGTTTCAGTCTATTCCAGATACAACAGAATTCACAAATACAGTGTAATTACTCATATATCATCTAAACGGCAGTACGATATATATCACACATAGCTCAGCTTTTTCTTGTTTCATCCGTGCTTTGTCTTTCCGTCTTCTATATTTTGCATTTTCTTCCTTGTTAATAGTCTTGACCTATGTTATAAAAAGGAAATTTATAGCGAAAATCTATAAAAATGTTACAGTTATCAAATGTTATATATGGTTACCTTCTTTCCATTTTTCGTACTCTTTTTTCTCTTTTTATTATCTATTGATCCTTCATTTTGTTAACTTGTCTCTTTCGTCCATGAACTGGATTCTTCATTTATTGTTGTATCACCTGAGATAACCGTGTAAATAGCAAAATAGTAAATAACAAACTGAAAATTATCAAATCTTGGAAATATTAAGATTTATAGCAAAACCGTCGCAGACATTTTTTACTTTTTTATATCTGATTATACCCCTTTATATAGGACAATTCACTTCTTACAAATATAATGTATTTGAATAGTTCAAAGAATGAGATAGAATATCACATAGACACGAATACAGTGTATTTGTAAACAACATTCAGGTTTGGTAAATCTTAACTAAATATGATATTTTATTGCTGGAGAAGATGCACCAACATCCCATAAAAATATGGCTGTAATCTCTACCAGATATTTGGATTCTTAGGATTTAAATCAATCAGTTAACAATTTATTTCTATAATTCATAATAGATATGTTTATTTCTATAATTCATAATAGATATGTTTAATTTCTACCATATTTTCGGATTCTTAAGATTTAAATCAATTTGAATTCAAAACTTAAAAATAATGGTAAAGATAAATTCTTAATAACAATTTGAATTTAAAATTTGTTATAATTTAAAAATTAACAACTTACCTTCCAAAATATTTATAAAAAAAATTATTAAATAATACATAATACATATTTATGTTTCTCTACACCTAATGAAGAAAAAATTAAAAAGAAAGAAGAAATGCGAAGAAGAAATGTGAAGAAGAAAAGAAAAAATTATTATACAAATTATGTTTCTCTTTCAGACCTTCTAAAATAGCAGAGATCACAACAATGACAACTTTTCAAAAATTAACCGATTTCGAGTTATAATTGTTGTGCATGCCAAAATGAAGAACTATAATGGTGTTTTAAAAAAATTTCCTTAAGAATTAGACAGCGAAGGAACAAAAGAAGAAATGCGATGAAGAAAATCTATTGAAGAAGCTCACCTTTTGGTCGATTAAAAGCTTAAATGAATCTCAAATGCATGAAGAACTGGAAGAACTCACCAATTTGAGTGGAACATATGAAAAATGACAAGGGTTTTGACTGGGATTAATCCTTCTCTACAAATGATTGAAGATTTTCAAGTGGACGAAGTTAAGGGACAAAGTTAGGGTGCGTATGAAGAACTTGAAGGTTTTGAAGTTGATTATGAAGTCGTTCTGCAAGAACCCTTTTCGGTGGAACAAACTCGAAAGATAGGTAACAGAAGATATTGGAGATGCAATCGGAAGATCTTTAAAAAAAATTTAGGGTTTCAAAACGTGAAATTAATGGAAAGTTTTTTATGCCTGCACGACTTGAAGGAGATGTGAAATGGTTGCAGAGCTTAGGTGGAGCTTCGATAGTGATATATGTTATTTTTTAGTTGTTGGGGAGAAATTAGATTTTTCATAGGTTTTAATTGTGTGTGAGATGTTTTATTTAATTATAGGGTATTTGGGGTTTATTGAACAATTATATTTAAGATTCAAGTTTTTCACTTAGACAGAGGCATTTAAGACATTGCTCAAGCAACTTTTTTTTTTTTCCAGATTTTTCTATTTTGCTATTTTATCAATTTAAAAGTAATTTTGTCATTTATTTAGAACCTTCTATTTTGTCATTCTTCTTGTCAGCCCTTAATTTTATATCTTCTCAACATTTAACATAGTGGACTCCAGGAGTTCACAACTCCTTAGACTTCACAAATTCTTACTCATTGTTCAACTTCTCATCTCGAATTTGCTAGATTTTGCTATATTATATAAATAGCTTCAATTTTTCTACTACAATTTAAAATGCCCTTAAAAATAATATAAATTGTACTTAATTTTAAAAGAAATCTAAATTGATAAAAAAAATGTTATATAAGTTCATATTATATCAAATTAATTACAATAATAAAAATATTTTCAAATATCTACCAAGATTACTTATGCAAAACAAATACAATAATCAAACATCTATAATTTCATCTATTATTTTTGGGCATCTAAGATTAATTATAGTTATCCACGTTTCCAAGAAACAAATAGTCCTTTACAAGTGTCATGTAATTCATAAACTTTTTATAAGATGCATGGTAGGTAGCGTTTTTTCATTTAAAATTAAAATTCATACTAAATTCTGTAGGATTAATAATTAGGGATGTTTTAAAAAATGAACAAACTATTTACGCTCCATACCTACTAAAAACAAAATCTATTACACATTATAAATATTTTATCAAAATTTTTTTTAATAATTTTCCATAAAAAAAATTAATAATTATTATTAACAGGAAAATAAATTCTTGTTTGATAATTCCGCTGCAAAATTTTGTATATGTTTGGGAGACAGGGTGAAGTTTAATACTCCCTTTGAAATTCCTTTTATTTTAAAAATACATTATATTAAAATAGTGTCATAGAAAGGAAAATGTTTACGGCAATGAAACATTGAGATAATGAAATTTTGAAAAGATATAATATCTATTTCATTTTCTAGAACTCCTCATCTTCACCTTAAACAAATGTTTCATCTTCCATACTTCGACTTTTAAAGGAAGAAATGAGAATTAAGGTATCATATTTTATATTTACTTATACGAAACAATTGCAATCCAAATGTTACTATGGTATCTATCATAAAGTTACACGAAATGATGTATTGTTTCATTGTATTAATTATTACTTTTATTCAATTAATTTTTATTTTATTTTATTTGAACTTTGAATATTATGAAAATTATCTTTTGATTAGGTAAATGAAAGTATTTATTTTGTTTTTTCGTTCATGTGAAGCCTGCATTCTGAAGTAGAGGGAATGTGAGGAAGGACTTTTGCAAGGAAGGGGTTGTAAAAATTATCAAGTACAAGTATTATGTGTTTTTGAAAAGGAGTACACATTCTAGCTAGGTGGCATGAGGAAGATTAATAATGCGTTTTGAGCCAGGCTAGGAAAGAAAGTTGAGAAGTTGTGATGACTCACTTTTCTCCAGATTAGTCAGCAAGATATATGTTGGGCTAAAGTTAATCATGATTAAAGGAAATATTAAACTAACACATGTAAACACTAAGTAGATGTTGGCCATCTAAGATGAGTTAAGAATGACTAATCCAGTTTAGGATTAGTATAATTAGTCCTTGTGAGTTCAAAGGAAAGTTACAAGGAAGTTCTGAAAAGTGTTAAAGCTTTGTCAAAAGGAGAGTTTGAGTTACGTTAAGAAGGGGTTGGAGACAAGCTTTGTGAGTGACTTTTCCAAAGTAAATAGCAAAGTTTTCTAAAAACTTTTCTTTCAAAGTCATGTTATGTGATGTATAGTGTAATACATGTTGTAATCTTGTTTATGATTTATATGAAAATCATGACCGTTTGCAAGTTTGTTTACAAGGTAAAGTATGAGTGTTCTTATGATGTTTGTATGCGAGTAAACTATTAGTTTTATTCCTGTCATGAGCTAGTTGTTACATGCACATAAGAGTAATGACAACCATGCTTTGAGTGGTCGCATGGCAAGAAGGTGACTGGATGCGTTGAGACGTGGTCTGTATTCGAGCTGACCGCCAAGCAATTGGAATTGAACAAGGGTCTCCAGAGATGCTGGTGGTGAAACATGAATCATCACGATAGTTTATGCATGGAGAAGGTTCAATGTTCAAGCGAAAAGAATAACTATAGGCTAATGTGGTGTTTCTTATTCCCAGAACGTGAAAGGACGTTGAGGAGTTGTTCTTGTAAAATAATTTTATGCATGTACTTGTATTCCCCAAAAGGTTTTTCTAAAATGTCATCCACTAAGTATTAGGCTTATGTATAAGTTTCCCTTCCCTAGACAAGCAAAGTGAGGAGGCCGCTGAGAGAAGGTGAGCTGATGCGTTGGGTTAGGCGTTAAGAGCTATTGCAAGGCATTGAAATTTTGAAGTTTTAGTTATAGTTTCTATTAAAGAAATGCTTTGTTTTTGTATCGAATTTGTTTAAGAAAAAATAAAGGATCCGTTTGTTAATGCTCTTGTTTCCCGTTTCTTGTTTCTGTTTTCATTTTTTTTAAGAAACAAGGGTGTTTGGTAACGTTCCCTATTTCTCGTTCTTAAAACAAGTAGAAACGTTTCCCATTTTATAAGGAATTATTGGGAACAAAAAAAAATAGTTTCTCATGTTCTGTTTCTCAATTATTTTTATTGGTTTCCTTTTCCTTTTTCTCAATTATTTTTATTTGTTTTCTTTTTCTTTTTCTCAATTATTTTTATTGGTTTCTTTTTCCTTTTCCATTTTCTGACGTGATTTCTTTTTTCTTCCTCTTATTTCCATCTTCTTCCTCAAATAACCACCCTCCACATGGTTTCATTTTTCTTCCTCTTATCTCCATCGTCTTCTCCAAATAACCACCATCTTCCTCTTCCTCTCATTGTCTTCGTCGTCTTCCTCCTCGCCTATCATCGTCTTCCTCTACACGACGTCTTTCTCTTCGTCGAATCTGGGTTTTCCTCTTCCTCTTTGCATGAATCTGGGTTTTCACCGAATCTGTGGGTTTTCGCCAAATCTATGTTTTCATTGTGGGTCTTTGTCTTCCTCTTCACCGTGGATTTCAGTCCTCCTCTTCATCGTGGATTTTCGTCTTTTTCCTCGTCGGCTCTGTCCTTCACATCTCAATCTTCATCTTGATTTCCATAAGATTATTAAATGACCTTCCTATCTAGTTTTGATAAAGTTAGTGGTGTAATGTTTAATTGAATTAGATGTGAATAAAATAACATGAATAAAATAAAAAAATAAATCTAAAAAAAAATAAGGAAACAAGAAATTACAGTTATCAAACACATTTTCTGTTTCTGTTTCTTCTGTTTCTGTTTCTTTTTTTTTTTTTCAAGAAACAAGAAGCAGAAACAATTATTCGTATTTCTTGTTCTAGAAAAATAAGAAACAAGGAACAAGAAACGGAGACATTACCAAACAGGCCCAAAGTTTTAAGTTCTTCCAAGTTTTGAAGCATTGTACTTTCATATCGCAAAGCATGGTTCTTTTAAGTAAAAGTTTAAGAGTGGGCGTTCTGACACTTCACTTAGAAGTGTTAGGATTGCCCAAGATGCGTTCACATTTGGAACACGTTCTGAGTGGGGGAGTGACAGTTTACATGTGCATCTCTCATATACATTGGAAGAATCAATGCACCCTACCAATTCAATGTGTGTAACCACCTCCACCCTAAACAGATGCTTTCAAATGACATATGTTGCATTGTATCTCGAAGAGCTATGTCTCGTCTATTGGAAAACGAACTAGGGCTAGATGCAGTGAAATTAACATAAATTTTGTTATCTAATCTTAGAATATAAACAAACCGTGGATAAATAATTAAATCAAGAATAAACATACATTTGCATTGATGTGAGTAACTCTCTAAATTTGAATTGCTTCTGTTATGATAAGAACGATTCTTCAAATTCGTATCATCAAAACGTTGCGAAATCATTAGTGTTCTCTGACAGTATCCACACACGAACTGGAAATTTGATTCCTAGAATTCGAATATGCTAGAACCTCACATAGTGGGAATTTCGACTCTCACTTTTCTCTCTCTGTGTCGAACGGATTTATGTCTTTTGTATGTATCAAATAAAATGTTTTAGGTCTTATTTATAGGTTTCATAGGGTTTCCTAATAAGCTTTCAATCCTCCATTTGCCTTATTAATTACCCAATCCAAAGATAAATTTGACCCAGTTCTTTCGTATGCGACCCATTGGGTTAATTTAATATGACAATTGGCTTATAACTCGTTTTATGGCCCATAAGTCATAATTAGTCTCTAGCAAGACATTATGGCTACCCATATTAAACTAAGTCGGTGATCCTACATAACCTAATATAATTATTGGTTTAATCCTTCTATAATTACGCAGTATATAATTGAATATAAGGCATGAAAAAAAGTCACATTATCTAATTTAATTGCTTTCACGATCAATAAGCATATTGAAATAATAAATGACATCAATACCCTTATTAATTCATTTATAGCATGACCGTGCATTTCTACAATCACGCTTAATCGAGGGGCCCAAAGATATTTCTCCATAACAAACGGGATAAATTTCATATTGATTAATCATTTGTCCACTACATAATTCATAATGTATTCGAATATAAACTTTATGATTATCTGGTTAAAGATAACGTTTGATTACATCAGAATAGATAAATTCTTATGTTTGACACTATGATAATCTTACGCCTAAGGATCAATAATTGATTTATTTGAGATTATTTATGATACGTTTATGACACGTGTCCATGTAATAATCTCAAAAAGAGTCAATTCAATTCTTATTCTCTAATAAGAAAGTATGATTATAATTTATGTCTCTACATATATAATCATTTTATGATTATCAATTATAACTCATACTAATCTTAATTTATTATTGCTCCCACAATAATAATCGATTAGGAACATTTAGAACATAATAACATATTCATGGATATTATTATACAATAACATGTCATTGAATAATAATGAGAGTACTAACTTTTATTAAATAATTAAACAATAAACCAATTATCTATAAAATTATTACAGAGCACAATAAAAAACCAACACTGTCAATATCAATTATTACACTCTAAAAGTCATCTTTACTGTCTTTCAAATAGACATCTACATTCGAAACACGTGAAAAGTCATAACCACTCAACAAAAGCCAATATGAAAATTCATTTAAAAAAAATATATGAGTTAAAGATGTAAATAAAGATTCTCTCTACACAGTCATTTTTAATACATCAAAGATAGAGATTTCATACACGATAGTTATTTTTTTATTTAAATTATAGTTTTAAATCTATTTTGGTCCTCAGACTTTGTAACTTCTATTTTAGTCTATAAACGTTTAAAAACATTTTAAAATAACATATTTTGGTCTTCTAATTAGATTTTTGGAGAACTCAAAAACTCACTTTGCATTCAAGTCTTATTTTATCACCTTCTCAACTCATGCTAGAATCAATTTCATCCAAACAAAATTTGTAGTGCTTCAAGTTTGAGATATTTTATGAGGTGTTTTTTCTCTTCCTCTCAATTTTTTCTTCTTCCTTTCTTTTTTCTTTCTTTTTCTCCTTGGTGGGGGATTGTGGTTCATATCGTGGGAATATTTATTTGCAATTCTATTTTACCTTGCCATGGATGTTAATACTAATATGTCGGTTTTATTTTATTTTCTTTTCATTCTACTCAATGTTTTGATGATTTGTTTCAAGATTTTCAATTTTGTATAGTTTATTTTATACATGAGTTGTAATATATATATATATATATTTATTTATTTATTTTAAATTGTCATAGATGTTAACACCAATATGTCAGTTCTATTTTTCTATTCTACTCAATGTTCTTTTATTTGTTCAAGATTCAATTTTGAAAACAAAAATAGTAAAAGTGTAGGGAGCCTGGAAGAGATGTGAGAGATTTCAGTTTTGGAGAAAAAAATAAGAAAATTAGTTTTTAAGTTTATTTGATAAATATATTGTGTTGATCACATAAAAGATTTATAAAATAAATTTGTAACGCCCTAAAATTAAGGTAATATTGAATTTAATTATCTTAATTTTATTTAATTATGTTGGAACTATTTTGAGTGTTAATTTGAAATATTTGATTTAGAATTGATGGTTTTATGAAACTAGAATTAATTAAATATTTTTTGGTTGAATACTGAATTAATTAGTAGAATTGGATTTTTGGTGTTGTTGAGATTGAATTTTATATATCGTATTACATTATATTTTCTTGGTATCTCTTTTTTCTGACCTCTTTTTGCTTCTCAATTATATATATAAATAAAGATAACTATTAATATTTTTAATTAGAAACTTTGCATTGTTCAATTACCAACTATCTAAAGGTATTTTATCTTCCGTACAAACTATAGCAACAATGTCTGGGTGGTGTAGTTGGTTATCACGCTAGTCTCACACACTAG